>JAQPPZ010013774.1:0-71797 GCA_028583015.1 Wollemia nobilis
TGAAAGCACGAGATTCCAGAAATAAAAAGAAAATTATACCACAAGAACAAGAAACAACATATGCAAATCGACACAAGATAAAAGCAATAAAAAATAGGGTAATCTATTTTATTGATACGCTTTAGAAACTGTGTTACAATACGTCTCCTTCCTTTTTAAGGGATAAGAGAGTCAGATGCATTTCTTGTCACGACTAATAATCCCTCTTCCGCGTGCCCACACGTGAGATGGGCGGATTAAAACGTCGCCGTAGCTGTTGTAGGTGATTCTTTGCTTCTCCCGCTCCTATGCTGTTGAAAACCTGCATACAAAATAAAAACATAAAAAACGTTAGTAACACCTGTACTAAAAGGACAGAACCTTTGAATTCGATAAACTATTTAAACAAATATTTTCTGCAATCCAGAGCATAATAATATTCAATATATACATCTTAAACACGCAATGCAAGATAATCGTGAATGCAGGATAAGCACGCAGTGATAAAATAAATAATCGATAAACTATTTAAACCTGATGATACGTGATAACAATTTTTTGAAATCCAGATCATGAACTACGTAAATAGCGTAAATTTTAATCGTACGATAAACATGCTATATAGAATAAATCAATATGAAGCTATCAAAAAGACGTGGGGTGCCCAAACAGGCCACCCCCATTAGAACTTAGTTTTGGCGCCAATCCACTAAGGAAGGGCCCAAAATCTACTGTGTTGAGTTGTCATCGAATTAGTGGGATATTGTGATCCACTGTCAGATATTAAGATCAGATTTATGCTTCTGGAAAGCCACCGATAACCTCCCTCATGAAGGAAATTACAGGTGCAAAAGATTGAAATCCAAGGGAATATGATCGGGTCTGGGTTGTTATAGCACTTCGTTCTCTGAGAAAAATGCTTCGTAACCTCCTGTGAACGGGAAAGTTCGTCGCTTTTATAGACCCATGGGGTCTCTCTCTGAAAGGGGCACGCAGGGGTGCCACGTGGCGGTCATGCCTTCTCAACCGAGAAGAGACTCCGCCTTGATTAGGGCCTACGTGACTGCTCTGGCAACAGTCCGCTAACTGTCAATCGGCCCACCTACACGCGCATGCACAAACAAAAGCCATAAATGACTGTCTCTGACTACCACATGCCCAACGGTCACTGAGTCGTGTTAATGCTTGCTTCTTCTTGGTCAATGCCGAAGTCCGCCTTTGATTAATGGAAGTCTACTAAAGTTCGCCTTTAAACGTCGAAGTGTCACGATATCACGACGTCGCGATATCGCGACACTTCGGGCAAGGCTCCCCTTTGAGCCCCAAAGTGTCGCGATATCGCGACACTTCGGGCGAGGTTCCCCTCGAGCCCTGAAGTGTCATGAAATCGTGACACTTCGGGCGAGGTTCCCCTCGAGCCCCGAAGTGTCGCGATATCGCGACGTCGTGATATCGCGACACTTCGGGCGAGGTTTTACCATTTAAGCACGTGCAATTTCCTGACATTTGGACCTATTTTTGGTGGGTGTTAACCCTTTTGGTGATGCCATAATGGGGTGAAATCATCAAAAACTCGTCTTCCCGTGGAGCGGTCCGGCTATGGTAGCCTTCTTGGGGAAGTAGGAGAGTGATAATTTAAGCCCCGACATCGATTTTTTATGCCAAGAGGTTAAGTGCAAGAGCACTTGTGTCTGGCAATGCTTATTGCTATGTTTTTGTGTTGCATTTTTATGATGTTTTTGTTGTTTTGATTTTCTTTCTTTGTGTATATGTCATGATATTATGGTATGCATAATGATTGATGTTGATGGATGCATGCTATTATATTGATGGATGCATATGGTATAATAAATGCGATTGTTGTATGTTGATTTCTTTTGATGGATGCATATGTTGTGATGAATGCAAATGTATGTGATATATAGAAATGAAATGGATGGATGGACTTTGTGGTGTTTGGCTATGGCACCATAGACTGTTTAGAACTCTATTATTTTAATTGCTGTGATGCATGACTTTGTATGTATACATGTGTTTTTCTTTTTTTTTGTATTTTTTGATGGTATTGTAAGGATGAAAAGTAGCGCAGTTGGTTTAGAAATGTATCCAAGGTTTTTTGAGACTCAGACGGTTTTAACTTACTAGCCATGATTGTACTTTATCTTACAAGACTTTTGAACAAGGTATGAATCGGACTTGTTTTTTTGACCAAGCTATTTCACATCCCTGTGTGTGCAATTGAGTTCATTTATGTGGTATTTGTCAGGATACCGCCAATGCCAGATGGGCTTTCAACCGAACCTGTACTGAGGATCACCTAATTAGCTCCACTAACTCCTTTGTTGTATTTAGTTAGATTAATCTGCGGTGTTATCCAGGATACCATAAGCTAGCTCATCCACATGCAAATATTGATCTGTACACAAGTTAATGTGATAGATATATCGTCATGCGAGAAGTTTACCACCAGTGACCGATAGGCTATCAACCAAACCGGTACTGAGGCTTGCCTCATGACCTGTTGGAATGCTGAGAGTTCTAGGGATTCAAGTTCAACTCCCTTCTTTTCTTCAATTGTATTGGGATACTTGCTCGTTTGTAGTGATAAGATCACTGTTTATTTTGATTTGTTTTTCTTTTGAGCAAGGGATTGGGGATATGGAGTGACGATAATCACTATTGTTTGTGCCTTTTGATGTGTGCACTGTTAGGATGTCAAATTTTGATGTTTTGACTTTTTGCAAATTTTTTGATGTTTTGCAACTATTTGAGGACTAGGGATTCTTAGGGAATTGGGTAGGGAGGGTGCTTGTCCTTTTGCCAACTCTCAGCATTCTTGGGGTCATTCGCACAGGGGGATGAGCAAGATAACCGTTTCACTTATGGTGACCTGGATTACTGTGCAGGTTTCATCTTTCGTTTACACAACTTGGGAATTTTTATGTGTTTTAATTTGTGTTGGGATGCTACGTAACAAGGTGTATTTCAAGTGTAACTCTACCTTCGTAAAATCTGTTTGACTTGATACATTACATGGCTAAAGAGCAAAAGGATGACTGAATCATGAAAACTCTTGATACATTAAAAGACCACTGACTCTAGTGTGGTAAAAACAATGCATGGTGTTTTTGTTGTTTTTGTAAAATGGAACAGTATGGAACAAGATGGACTAGCAGAGCAATTACAGCCTATGGTGCCTTTGACCTGTACGACCACAAATATGCGATGTATGGATGCAATGCTTTAATGCATCGATGTATTTTTGTATTTTTGATGGATTGATTTTGGTGAATATGAAGATGAGGTGCGAGAAGAGCTCTCTATTGATGAATGTGAGTATGCCTAGAAATGAGATGCAAATTTTTGTTGTTTTTGATGATTTTTGTTGTTTTTGAATTTTCTTGATTTTTGACCAAGCGATTGTGGAAATCCTTGGAGCATTTTGGGATTGACCAAGCGATTGCAAGAATCCTTGGAGCCTTTTGGGATTGACCAAGCGATTGCAAGAATCCTTGGAGCATTTTGGGATTGACCAAGCAATTGCAAGAATCCTTGGAGCCTTTGGGGTTTGACCAAGCAATTGCAATAATCCTTGGAGCATTTTTGGGATTTGACCAAGCGATTGCGAGAATCCTTGGAGCATTTTTGGGATTGACCAAGCGATTTTGACAATCCTTGGAGCCTTTTGGGATTGACCAATTAGCTACCTTTGATTAAAAATCATTATTACAATTAACTTTTATTATCCTTTTGAGTTTTTGGTTTGTACGTGAGAATCCTTGGAGCATTTTGGGATTGACCAAGCGATTGCGAGAATCCTTGGAGCATTTTGGGATTGACCAAGCGATTGCGAGAATCCTTGGAGCATTTTTGGGATTTGGCTCTCTTAGATATGAAATGGTCGCAAATGACTGATATTCAAGGGTTCTTTTTCCTTGATACCATCAAGAGAAGCTAGCCGGTATGTCTCGGGTCCTATTTTGCTATCAATGACATATGGACCTAACCAATTTGCCGCAAACTTGTCCCTTAGGTGGGATGGCAAACTGGAATTCTGTTGGTTTTCCTTCAAAACCAAATCACCAACCCGAAAGTCCCTGAGGTGAACTTTCATGTTGTAAGCTTTCTTAAGTCGCTCTTGATAAATACGTAAATGCTCGAGAGCATTAACGCGTCGTTCGTCAAGCAACGTAAGCTGGTCTAACCGGGCCTGCCGCGCAGAGTCATCATCGATGAACTCCTGCATTGATATGCGTAGGGAAGGAATCTCCAACTCTAGAGGCATGAGCTGCCTCGGAGCCATACACGAGCGAAAACGGAGTGGCCCCAGTGGGTGTCCGAATGCTAGTGCGATAGGCCCATAGGGCAAGTGGGATTTGAATGTGCCAATCTTTATGACTATCTGCGACGATCTTTTTAAGGATGGCAACTAGCATTTTGTTTGACGCCTCTGCTTGCCCATTCGCCTACGGATAATAGGGTGTCGAAAAGCTGTGCTGAATCTTGTACTTTGTGGTCAAAGCACGCACGTCTTTGTTCTTGAAAGGCGTCCCATTATCCGAGACTATTTTGGATGGAATACCAAAATGACATATGATGTTATGCAAAATGAACTCCACAATGCGGGGTCCTGTCGTAGAGGTAAGCGGAATTGCTTCCACCCACTTGATAAAATACTCTGTGGCCGTTATGATAAACGTGTGATGGCCTGACGACGCAGGGGAGATCTTTCCAATTAGATCGAAGCCCCACTACGAGAACGGCCAAGCAGACTGGACTATCTGCAAGGCCTGAGAAGGTACATGCATCAAATTGGCATGATGTTGACACTTCACGCACTTCTTGACATAGGTGCAACAATCTCGCTCTAAAGATGGCCAATAATAGCCCATGCGAAGAATGCGCTTTGCAATGGCCATACCACTGAAGTGGCCACCACATGTACCATCGTGCGCTTGGGCGACTGCCCAAGTGGACTCTTGCTTGGTCCAAGCAACGAAGGAGGATTCCTTCATAGGCTGCGACGATACAAAATGTCTCCTATCAAGACATACTTAGCCGCTTTCTGCTTGAGTGCTCGTTTTGCGGCATGAGTCAATCCAAGTGGGAGATTACCTAACTTGAGGTAGTCTCTAATGGGTAAATACCAGTCTTGCTGATCAGAAACCTCGATAGTATGAACAGCCAATCCCTTTTGAAGTTCATCCCTAGCAAATGCTGAATGGGATAGAACCTGTAAGAATAGCGTTGTGTTGCTATTAATGGGAGTAGGGGAGAACAAGGACCCCCAATTGGCGTGTTTCAGATGATCTCAAATTTGAGAGAACTTATCCAAGGATGGTTCAATCTGGATCATGTGGATTCCTGGCGTCAAGTCTGAGCTTGCGCGCTTCATCGCGGATTGCGATAAGGTTTTGACTTGAATGGTTGTCATATCACCAGAAAGGTCTTACGAAATTAGTGACCCCAAGGAGGCCATTGTGTTCGCAAAATGATTCGATGATCGAGGGAGTGCCTCGATGTCATACCACTCAAGTTTTGCCAGGAATTTGTCCACAAGTGCTTTATAAGCCTGCAGGACTGGGCATTTGCATTGATATACCCCCTTGACTTGATTGACTATTAACAGCGAATCACCAAAGATATTCAGTCGTTTGATGTTCATGGCGATTCTTGTCACGAAGACCTAGGAGCAAGGCTTCATACTCGCATTATTGTTGGTGCATGGGAAGTTTAATTTAAATGACAGGGGCATTGGAGAACCCTGCGGTGTGAAGAATACAATTCCTGTGCCACCACCTTGCTCACATTTAGAACCATCGAAGAATAGGGTTATATCGGCCTGTGACTCTGGCTCATCAAAATCTAGCGATTCTGAGACATGGAAGACCCCATCATCGGGTAGTTCTATGACCAGAGGCTGATCGTCTTCAAGAGGAGCCTCTGCTAGTTGATCGGCTATGACTTGTCCTTTGATAGATTTTTGTCCAATAAACTCTATGTCAAATTCTGTCAACAACATGATCCATTTCGTCGTGCGACTACTATGATAAGTACGACTCATCATGTATCGCAATGGATTCTCCTTAGACACAACATACGTAGTGTTTCTCAGCATGTAGTGGCGTAGATTTTTGGTAGCAAACACCACTGCCAAGCAGAGTTTCTCAACGTATGCATAGTTAAGTTCATAACCCGACCGAGGTGCGGCTAAGATAGTATGTAGCTCTGTTCCTTGTGAAGTTCATTCTTCTGGGCTAGCATGGCGCCCGGTGCCACCTCAGTAGCTGAGATGTATAAGTAGAATGACACTCCTGGTCTAGGTGGTGCCAATACTGGCGACGAAACCAGGTATTGTTTGATCTCGTCAAAGGCTGACTGGCACTCGTCATCCCAATGAAATGTAACCCCCTTGTGCAATAATTTGTTCATGGGTCGGCACTTGTCAGATAATTGCGCTATGAAGCATTTAATCGACGCGACATTTCCTTGCAGACTTCTGAGCTGCTTGCTTGTAGTTGGGGGAACCATTTGAAGGATTGCCTTGACTTTCTTTGGGTCCACCTCGATGCCTCGCTTTGAGACTATGAAACCCAAGAGTTTTCCAGATGTGACACCAAAGACGCACTTCTTGGGGTTTAGTCTAACTTTATGCTCCATGAGGCGATCGAGGATCTTGCTTAAGTCATCGATATGATTTGAGCGCAAGAGAGACTTGGCTAACAAATCATCCATGTAATCTTCCAAAGTTTTGTGCATGTAATCATGGAAGATATATGTCATGGCACGTTGGTAGGTAGCGCCAGCATTTTTAAGGCCAAAAGGCATGACCTTATAACAAAATGTCCCCCAAGGCATTGTGAACGCCATTTTTAGTTGGTCTTCAAGATTGATATGAATTTGATTGTATCCTGAGAAACCATCCATTAGGGAGAGCATTTCGTGACCTGCTGTAGCGTCTACCAATGCGTCAATGCTCGGCAAGGGGAAATCATCCTTAGGACTCACTTTGTTTAGATCTCAAAAATCGGTGCATATGCGAATCCTCCCGTCGGGCTTCTTGACGGGAACCATGTTGGACAGCCATGGAGGATAATCCATGCAGATGACAAACTGTGCATCCAACAACTTTTGGAATTCATCTTTGACCATTAAGGCTACTGTTGGGTGCATCTTACGTAGTTTTTGCTTTACAGGCTTGATTGTCGGATCAAGCGTTAAATTATGCATGACTAGCTGTGGGTCTAGTCCTGGCATATCTTTGTACGACCATGCAAAAACCTCCTTCTTCTCTTTGAGAAGGGCAATGTAGTCGGCTTGCTCTTCGGGGGAAAGACTTACCCCCAACTTGAGAATCTGTGGATTCATTGGATCTGTGTCGATATCTACATCAGTCGTCTCCTCGACTGACATGTGGGATCCGTCCTCCAACTGATGTGGAGTCGGGATCAAATGGATATCATTAGCTGAATTTAGATCTGCATTGGGAACCTCGGGTTCCTCTTTAGCTCTGAAAAATATCCTGAGTTGTCCCTGGGGTAAAATGATGCATTTCACCGAAAGGCCAGTACTCTGATGGTGATAAAGGTGAATTGACGCGATCCTAGTCGATGGCATCTATGTCTAGATGCAATGACCGTGTTGGATCGACCGGATTGTGGATGGGTGCGATCAAATCAATGGAGATCATGTGGATGGAATGAATTTGGTCTCCATTACCGCGGGTGTGATAACTTGATTCTTCTAGATGCTCCCTATACTCTGGATCTGGCTCTAGGGGAACGGGCACGAACGGATCGACCCTATGTGCTGAAAGGAGGACAGGGTCTTCCCTCGGCACTGTTGTCATGATAGGGTCTCGGGGTGGATGGTGCTCATCATGAATTTGGAGCCATGGATCCAACACTTGGTCCCACCTCGCTGGGTCTATCCACCATTCATGCCCTAACCTTATGCCCATTTGTCCCATTAGATCTTCATGAGTTATAGGGTGGTAATGTTGTCGTGCATGTCTGAGATAGTCCATCTCAGTCTCATCTTCTGAATCACTTTCGGAGACCCAAAAATGTTCATTCTCTTCAGCAACCGTTGCTTGCGACATTGAGGGTTCTCCTTGTTCTAGTAAGTTAATCTGGTCCCATGGCGGTTGTTCCACTCTTGGTGGAGGGACCGGATTCTCTTGACACTGTATTGATTCGACTGGAACCTCTAAGGGGAACAACTTCAAAAAGATGTCCGAAAGCCGTTGATGTTCTCTTTGAGGATTAATGTTCGAACTTTCACCTCTCTCTAGCAAATGAGAGGGATTACTGCTATTTTTAGGGGTGTTTGTTGACCATGGGAGGTAGTCTCCCAATGTATATTCTGTATTTGGGTTGGCATAAAGATCTGGTGCCAATCCCCCCTTGTTGCCTATTTCTAGGCCTTGCATATTTTTGACCAAGATGTCTAAGGGCAGGGGGTGGTTGAACCCTACTCCTGACTTATCATATGGCATATGATATCTTGGTTGGCAAAGGACCCGCATCCCTTGCTCATATCTGCCTAGCCCGTATCCATGCCAATTGCATTGGTCGAGATATTTTAGGGCAAAGTCTGGGTTTGACAGATAGTTGATGTTTTCAACAAAAGGCTCTTCGTCTGCTTCCTTTTGCTTGCATGTTTCAAGACCATGATCAAGGCCCCCATACACAAAATTTGTCCGGTTGGGTGGGTGACCTAGAGGAACAACTGTTCCTATGGGAAGGCGAGGTCTCCCCATATCCTGTATTGACTCTAATGTGGGCGTTGCCACAACATTCTGCACTATGTACTCCCCCAGGCCTGTACTGGCCATTTCAACAGTGATTGTTGATGCTTGGGAGGGAGGGAACGGGAGTCCTTCCTGAGTCCATTCCATGTTTGGTGGTTTAGGAATCTCAGCTTCCGTGGTGCTAGGTGTTTCCTCTGTTGATATCATTGATATTGTGGGCAACCCCTCTTCTAGGGGTGGAGCCTCTTCCATGATCTGTTTTCCCTTGTCCTTCTATTTAGCCATGACAGTTGGCGTTGGTAATGAAGGAGAAGATGATGAGGATTCACCTGGCTGGGATTTTGGTGATTTGGTCACCAGTGGTGCCTGCGGTATTGGACCCTGTTTAGATGGATTTAACTGGAAATCCAAATGCGTTGAAGGGAGGGTCGATTGAGGCATTAATTGTACCACATTGCAATACTTGAAGGGTTCTAAGTCCATCGGGACTACATGTATTTCTCCTTCAAAAGCATACTTTAAGCACTGGTGAGTGATGGAAGGGACACACTTCATGTCCCGAATCCAAGGCCGCCCTAGCAGTATATTGTAAGCCATATCGCCTTCCAACACATGGCACAATGTTGGTATTGTCTTTTGTCCTACATGGATAGGTAGAACAACTGTGCCGACTGTCGAGCATATTGCATCATTGAAAGCTCGCAGTGTGTACGTGGAGGCTATGATATGAGAGGCTGGCAACTTTAAATGTTTTAGTGCTGCCGTGGTAATGATGTTACTGGACGAGCCAGTATCTACCAGCACTCTCTTGTACGGGATCCCGTTGACCCGCGCGATAACGTGTAGGGGTGGATCTGTCGTGTCATTCGATATTGCTTTGACTTCATCCTCTCTGAAGGTGATGACCGACTCCGTACATCGTTTCACATGTCCCACGAAGTTGTTGAAAGAATTTGCTTCGTGAGGCTGTAATTCGATGGCTTTTAATATTTCCATAAGAGCTTCTCTATGAGGTGTTGACTATTGAATAAGCTCGTAAATGGATAGCCTAGCCGATGTGGTCCGCAAACTCTGCGTGAGTTTGGTCCGTATCGTGACCTCGGGTCTAGGCGGAGGTACTTGCATAGGGCATTGTTGAGGCTGCGACGTCGTTGGAACTTCCCTCGTAGCTACCTCGGGGGCAGCTGCTGGGTACTTTTTGTTCCGTGTCACTATGCTAATCATTCCCACAAATCCTTGCATGGGAAGATTCTGTCGCACCTCGTTAATCTGGAGGGGTTTTGCCTGTGCCTCATGGGCAGGCAAAGGGTCCTTGAATACCCCCATTTGTTGATTATTTGGCTCTATGGGGTTGTCCACGGTGAATGTTTTATTGTTGATTAAATCTTGGATTAATCCTTTAAATTTCTAGCATCCGTTTAAATCATGTCCCCTTCTCCTATGGAATCTACAATACAATTCCTCTTTATATCTCTTAGGCTTGGGAGCGTTAGGGTCTACAATTTGGATCTCTGGAAGGGTAACTAAATTTGCCACTAACAAGAGGTCAAATAGGGAGTCCCTGGACTCCGTGTAAGGGGTGAATTGTTGCCTAGGGCGACCCTACTGATTCTGCTCCTGTTTCTTATTATCTCTTTCATAACTAGGAGGCACTGCCTGGTAATTAGCCTTTTGGGGCTACATTTCTTGCATAGGCTTGGGAGCATTTATCACAACTTGGTTAACCACAGCAGGTTGTGATTGCGTTGTCCCAGTCTTAGTGGTTTTATTCCACTCTTTCTTTTTAGGCTTGGCGATTGCGCCTTCGCCTATTTTAATCTCTTCTATGACTCTGGCTTGCGCCAAAGTTTCTTCTAAGCTGTCGTATTGCTGCAGCAACAATAGACCAGAGATTGATTTTAAGCAACTTCGTGCAAACATCTGTGTAAGATCAGACATAGGGGGACGGTAGGGTAACTTAGAAAGCAAAGCCCTCCATCGATTCCCATATGCTGCCATTATTTCTTCCTCATATTGCCTGAGGCTGGCCAGATCACTCAGTGATGCCTTCTTTCTTGTGTTGAAGGCAAAGCATTCAAGAAACGCATCTACTAATTGATCTAGGTTGTTTATGCTGTGTTTGGGTAATTGTGTGAACCAATCCGAGGCAGGGCCTGCGAATGTGGTTATGAAAGTTCTAAGAAACAATGCATCATTATCTTGGATGTCGAAGCATTGACTTAGGAACCTTGTGACATGTTCTTGTGCGTCCTCTTCACCTTTAAAAATTGCCAATTGAGGCAACTTGAAATGTTCAGGGTAAAGAGGTGTGGGCACTGAGGGATGCACTGGATGACTACGAAGTTGACGCAACGTGGGTTTTTGATGCCCAGAAGCTTTTGTCTCCAAAGACTCCAAACGCTCTAATAGCGCCTTGTATGCATCGGAAGATTTTATTTCTTCCTCTTTTGTTTGCTCCCGTTGTGAGTTATGGGAGACTGGAGGCCTATGGGGGGGTGGCCGAGTGGCAGCCCTCCCGCCTTGATGGGGCATTTTGGCCCGTTCTATTTTTGGTTCGTACTCCTCATAAACTTCTTGAGGAGTCTCTCGGTGAGACCTGTGACCCTGATTGAGTCCCCGTTGAGGGTACCCATCATTGTTTCGGGGAGTGGCCTCCCTCTCGAGTCTATAAGGTCTCGGAGGCAAATCTTGACGAGGTCACGGAGACCTGTCCTGCACCAAAGGATTGTGCCTCTCATATTGTTCTTCTCTATGGGTGCGAGGGGTTGGCACCCTCTCAGGTAGTTTATAGCGCAACTCATCCGCTTCGCGCTGCATGCGCTCTTTATTCAGGCGGTATAAGTACTCTAACTCTTGATGACCTTGCTCAAGCTACGAGATTCGGGCTTGGCGGGCGGCATGTCTGGCGACTGCCGGGTCAACTTGGTCTGCTCTCTTTTGCTCAGGAGGCTTAAATGTTTTTCCTATGTGTTTGCCTCGATTTTGATGATCTAAAATTTCAATGGGTTGCTTCCCTCTGTCGAGGTAGGCGACATTTACTTGAGGCTCTGGCCTCGATGTATGATCATGATACCTAGCAGGTGCGGAAACGCAAGGTTCCCATGTTGTTTGTTGTCCTCGAGGAATGCGATGGCTTTCCTCGTATTCCATTTCATGGGTTTGAAAGGGGTGGGCGGAGTTGGCTCGCCCTGTGTGAAGAGCCCTGCGCTCTGGATTTTGTCTTTCTATTCTAATGTGAGGCAAGGAAGAAGTAGCATATTCATGCTGTCTCTCCTCATGGACACTAAGCCTCTCTAGCGCTTCATCGCGTTGCGGCCACTCAGATCTAGCCTCAAGAGGTGGTTGCCTATTTACATTAAGATCTACATGCAAAGCATCTTCCTGAAAGGGGCTGTGTTGAATAGGTATACTCCAATGAGGAGGGTCCTAATAATTCCTTTTTGATGTGGCCTGATGTGGAATCTCTTGTAGGCCAGACCGCCAAGGCAGTATGGCCAAGTGCTCAGGGCTAAAGCGAAGGCGACTAGCGCCCTCTCTTTGTGCACCTTTCGCAGCGTCTGCCCTTGATTGGGCTTGGCTACGGGTGTACACCATTGTGGTGCTTCTCTACTCTCTAAGCAAACTTTATCTCGTTTATGATGATTTATCTTTTTGTTTACACTAAGCAGAAATGAACACACACATACACAAAACCGTGATTATCTCTTTTAAGGATTGATAGTGTGTCCTAAACTGGTTTAGTGCATTTTGATGTTTTGTTTTGTTTTTGCAATTTTTGGAGAACGTTTAAATGCATAATGTTGGCTCATATGACTCCCATAAATGGTCGCCCCTTCAATATACCATTGCCGGACCGATATACCAACCTCTCTATATACCCGCCCTTACGAGAGGGAAACTATAGGTACGTGAGAGCAGATGATACGTGAAACATAGGCGGTACGAAAGGGGGGATTGTCCTATTAATGACACCTACCATAGAATACTTATCCTCGCGTGCATGGGAATCACCCCAACAACACTCGGTCAGCTTTCGTCAGGATTTACGCCTAACAACAGTGACAATCGGGGAAATGGATGCAAAGCTAAGCCAAGGTGGTGATGAACCCACCGTTGGTCTTGCTCAAGGGCTGGGGTTTTACGACCAGATCCTTGGTTTAATTTACCACATGCAGTGTGTGTGGTTCATTTTATTAAAAATGAAACAAGCAGCAAAAAGAAACTTTCCCTATGCCATACAAACACTACAAACCGGAAAACAACAAGTAGAAATTTGAATTTTTTTTTTTTTAAATAAAGCAAGAAAATTGACTACCTTTCTTTAATAATTAAAAAAAAATGAAAGTAAAAAAAATCAACAAATAAAATAAACAGAAATAACACAGCAGAAAATGACAGGGACAGTTTTAAAACTTTACCTCCTTACCTCCTTTTTTTGCCCGGACTTGCTGTTTCTGACCTTCAGCTTGAGAAAACGGTAACTGTTAAGCATAAACACAACAAATCGGATTAGTTTCTGTGATTTAAAAATCTGGGAACGGTCCCACCATGATCGCCATTGAAAGCACGAGATTTCGAAAATAAAAAGGAATATTATACCACAAGAACAAGAAATAACATATGCAAATCGACACAAGATAAAAGCAATAAAAAATAGGGTAATCTCTTTTATTGATACGCTTTACAAACTGTGTTACAATACGTCTCCTTCCTTTTTAAGGGATAAGAGAGTCAGATGCATTTCTTGTCACGACTAATAATCCCTCTTCCGCGTGCCCACACGTGAGATGGGCGGATTAAAACGTCGCCGCCGCTGTTGTAGGTGATTCTTTGCTTCTCCCGCTCCTCTGCTGTTGAAAACCTGCATACAAAATAAAAACATAAAAAATGTTAGTAACACCTGTACTAAAAGGACAGAACCTTTGAATTCGATAAACTATTTAAACAGATATTTTTTGCAATCCAGAGCATAATAATATTCGATATATATATCTTAAACACGCAATGCAAGATAATCGTTAATGCAGGATAAGCACGCAGTGATAAAATAAACAATCGATAAACTATTTAAACCTGATGATACGTGATAACCATTTTTTGAAATCCAGATCATGAACTACGTAAACAGCGTAAAGTTTAATCGTACGATAAACATGCTATACAGAATAAATCAATATGAAGCTATCAAAAAGACGTGGGGTGCCCAAACGGGCCGCCCCCGTTAGAACTTAGTTTTGGCGCCAATCCACTAAGGAAGGGCCCAGAATCTACTGTGTTGAGTTGTCGTCGAATTAGTGGGATATTGTGATCCACTGTCGGATATTAAGATCAGATTTATGCTTCTGGAAAGCCACCGATAACCTCCCTCGTGAAGGAAATTACAGGTGCAGAAGATTGAAATCCAAGGGAATATGATCGGGTCTGGGTTGTTATAGCACTTCGTTCTCTGAGAAAAATGCTTCGTAACCTCCTGTGAATGGGAAAGTTCATCGCTTTTATAGACCCATGGGGTCTCTCTCTGAAAGGGGCACGCAGGGGTGCCACGTGGCGGTCATGCCTTCTCAACCGAGAAGAGACTTCGCCTTGATTAGGGCCTACGTGACTGCTCTGGCAACAGTCCGCTAACTGTCAATCGGCCCACCTACGCGCGCATGCACAAGCAAAAGCCATAAATGACTGTCTCTGACTGCCATGTGCCCAACGGTCACTGAGTCGTGTTAATGCTTGCTTCTTCTTGGTCAATGCCGAAGTCCGCCTTTGATTGATGCAAGTCTGCTGAAGTCCGCCTTTAAACGCCGAAGTGTCACGATATCGCGACGTCGCGATATCGCGACACTTCGGGCAAGGCTCCCCTTTGAGCCCCGAAGTGTCGCGATATCGCGACGTCGCGATATCGCGACACTTCGGGCAAGGCTCCCCTTTGAGCCCCGAAGTGCGCGCGGCGATATCGCGACACTTCGGCGAGGTCCCTCGAGCCCTGAAGTGTCACGAAATCGTGACACTTCGGGCGAGGTTCCCCTCGAGCCCGAGTGTCGCGATATCGCGACGTCGCGATATCGTGACACTTCGGGCGAGGTTCCCCTCGAGCCCCGAAGTGTCACGAAATCGTGACACTTCGGGCGAGGTTCCCTCGAGCCCAGGCCGACACTTGGGAGGTCCCTCGAGCCCTGAAGTGTCACAAATCGCGACACTTCGGGCGAGGTTCTCCCTCGAGCTCTGAAGTGTCACGAAATCGTGACACTTTGGGCGAGGTTCCCCTCGAGCCCCGAAGTGTCACGATTTCACGACGTCGCGATTTCACGACGCCTAAGGCCGAACTTCCTTTGCTCCTAAAGTTTGCCACGATTTGAAGTTTGCTTAAGATTTGTTCTTGCTTTGTTTTTGTGAAGGCTTGTTTTGACTTTGTTTTTGACTAAGGCTCGCTTGATGAAGACTTGTTTTGACTTTGTTTTTGTGAAGGCTTGCTAAAACGACCATCTTTATTCCGTTTACTTTCTGACCTTCTAAACTGCAATGTGAGTGGCTAGGACCACTGTTTGACCTCTGAGGGCTGCCCTGAAAGCTGTGTATATCAATGCGATCAGTGTTTGTAGTCACTTAATCGGATTGGTGTTGTTTTGGTGTCTACAAGATGTTATGTTCTATATTTTGACATGCCTTGCCCTACCGAAGAGCCCCCATGCCTAGTAGTTTTTTAAACCTAATGCAAATATAAGAGGTATTTCGTTCGATGACACGATTTCTCTCCCATGTGCACACTAAGTAGAAAAATAAACATCCAATATAAATCCTCCTTGCCTAGTAGGTTTTTAAACCTAAGGTAATTATAGGGATATTTTATTTGATGACATGATTTGGTTCTTATCTAGGATGACATGGAATAATGGTTTGACATGATTTCACATGTATGTCGGACAATGTTGTATGGGTTGGCACATCACATCAGACTATTGTAAGTGAGTATCATATAATTTGACTATGTGTGAGTCAACACAACATGGTCCAACCCTATATGGGGTTTCACATTACAACATGATCTTCTTGTAGGGGAATGCAATATGGTCTTGTATTGGATTGTGCGGTCTAACCCTTTGCAAGTTGATATGTCATAGCCTACTATTATGAAATAGTGTGTTATGGTTGGTGATCCATTACAACACGATCTAGCCTCATGTGAGATGATATCGTGTAATACATCCATACATAAGATGACATAATATTTTTTTTACTCTTATAAGTTTATTACCCATAAGATGATATGTCATGGTCCATTCCCTTGGGACGATGTGTTATGGTAAAAGGCCCTATGTAGGAGAGAATTTCATGGCCCACTTTTATAGATCGACTCAAAGTGGTCTTACCTCATATAAGACTATGCATCATGGTCGAGTCTCACATATAGTCTAGTCTTGATGTAAGTTAAGGTGGGATAAAGTAGGAGGCTAGCATGGTCAAGATCCAAGACCATAGGTAGTGTTGACATAGAGTATGGGAAAGTCTTATCCACAACAAATGATATTTCCAAAAACTAAATGCAGATCTAAAATAATAGATCCTCCTATTTAGTCTACAAAATTAAACATTTACCTAAAACTACTACTATGGGGTAGACTTTTACCTATATTGTATGATGTACAAGACATATAACTTCTAAAAAATAAGAACTTAATGTAACAAAATAGTAATTTTTTTTAATTTATTGAATAAGAATTTAATGGTAAGCCTCGAAATCATCTTTGAAATAATTGTTGTATCACATAGTTTAAGACAATCTTAACATTCTATATGTTTTTATGTTTTCTATCTTGTTGTAAAATAATAAAGAAAAAGTGAGCATAAATTATACATCTAAAAAAGTCAAATAAAAAATTAAAAGATTCATTAAATACTTGGATGTTGGCAAAGATTTTTGTTATGCAAACATATTTTATGTCTAAAATCTTTTTAAAACAATATTCTCCATGTAATATTATTTATAAACAAAAAATCACAACTTTAACAAATATTTTGATAATACCCATGTGTTGTAGGTTAGTTGGAGAGGGTAGGGTAATCCTCCAACAGATGACCATGTATATTTTCAATTACAATAAAGAATTTATAATATAATATATCATATTTTCAATTTAATGCTTTCATATAATTTTATTTAAAAATTCAAAATATTTATATTAATATATTTTATATTTTTAATAGCAAAATATTATCTTAAAATCTATTTTTTAATAAAATGTGTAATTATATTTATAAACAAAAAATCACAATTTTAACAAATATTTTGATAATACCCACGTGTTGTAGGTTAGTTGGAGAGGGTAGGGTAATCCTCCAACATATGACCATGTATATTTTCAATTATAATAAAGAATTTATAATATAATATATCATATTTTGGGATAGCCGTTGGCATTAGGCTCGTATAGCCGTTGGAAGGCCCGCACAAATTTAGAACCTCAATTCAAGAATTATTATTCCCTGATTTAGAATCTCTTTGCATGAGGCCTCCATGATCAAGGAATGCTTGACTTAAGTCCCTCTCCTTGATTTGAAGCCTTTCCTTGCAATTGCATGCCCTAAAGGTGCAGTTAAGTGGCAGACCTATCGAGGTTTGACTTTTTTCTAGTCAAACCTACTAATCGTCCCACCTAGGGACGAATGTTGATAATCATCCTAGGGTGGGATGAATAACAATTGGTAATCATCCTAGGGTGGGACGAGTAGGGAGAAAAGTGCTAAGAAGGTGCCAAATTGACCTCTGACCTTCCAAACTACTATGGGAGTGGTTAGGACCATTGTTTAACCTCTGGGGGCTGCCCTAGGGGCTATGTATGTCAATTCGATCAGTGCTTGTTGTCACATAATCGGATTGGTGCTATTTTTGTGTCTACTAAAAGCATGAGGATACAGAAGCAAAACGAAAGGGAAATGCAATGCTAAGTCCTACGAATGAGAATGCATGAAAAGAGGGAAAACGAATGAAATGAAATGAGATTTGAAGCAAGTGTAAAAGTGTTGCCCTTTATTTTATTGATTTGCTCAAAATCGAGTTGCAATATGTCTCCTCCCTCTTCAGGGGCTAGAAGCGTCGGACATAGTTTGGTTACACCATGAATGATACATTCCCCTTGGGGATATTCCGTGTGCCCACGTTGAAAATGGGTGGACCAAATGTCACCGCCGCTTGTGTGAATATGTCTATGGTTCCTTTTTGCCCCTCTAGTGTTGATATCCTCTAGTCAAAGAAATAGTAAACGGTTAGTAGCACCTACGGAAGGAGGGAAACATGCGATCCCCAAGGCCTATGGTTAACGCATGCATAAAAATGATTAAAATGATAACTAAAACATATCAGAATGAGCTAAAAATATGGCATAAGCAAGAAAACATTACCAGGAACACATTGCAAAAGGAATATTCAAGAAATCTACCACAAATTTCTAATCGCTCTGGGGTGGGACGATTAGGACTGTCATAAGCTATCAGAAAGCCACCTCCTAAATGTCTAGTCCAGAGGCCTCCAAAACACTTTCAAAGTTGGGATTAGGTAAAATGGGGCATTTTGGGATGACCCAGAAGGTTGGATTTGGCTAATTGGGCCTTGATCACCCTGTATCTGATGACACTCCCTGTATGTTAGCAAAAGCAAGAAATAATAAAATCATAGCCAAAACTTATCAGAATCACATGAAACTTGAATGGAAGCATATGTAAATGACCTAGAATGAAATACAAATGAAAAACAAAGGAAATCTACCACAAATTTCTAATCACTCCAGGGTGGGGCGATTAGAACTACAGTAGTGCGGGGGGTTCCTGGGGGTAGGATGCCCATCGTTTAGGGCTCTGTTTTGGTACCAATCCACTTGGGATGGGTCCAAAACCTCTTATGGGGTTGTTTAAGCAAATTTGGTGGGGTGTTATGGCCAAATGTTTGGGTTTGGGTCCAGTTTGCACTTCCAATAATCGCCCAATAACCTCCCTTCCAAAAGAGAGATCAAGGGTGTAAGAAGCACAAATGATGGGTGAGGATGTAATTTGGCAGCACTCTATTGCTCCAAATGCTCCTGCTCTATTCTTTTTTGGGGGTGAGAAGACTCACCAATTTATAGACCTAGGGTCTCTCTCTTTGAATGCGCATGCAAGAGTGCCACTTGACTTGTTTGCCCTATTTTTGGAGAAAATATTATTCCCTGATTTAGAGTCTCTTTGCATGAGGCCTCCATGATCAAGGCATGCTTGACTGAAGTCCCTCTCCTTGATTTGAAGTCGTTCCTTGCAATTGCATGCCCTGAAGGTGTAGTTAAGTGGCAGACCTGTCGAGGTTTGAATTTTTGTCAGTCAAACCTGCTAATCATCCCACCTGGGGACAAATGCTGATAATTGTCTCGAGGTGGGATGAATACCGGTTTGTAATCATCCCAGGGTGAGACGAGTAGGGAGCAAAGTGCTAAAAATATGCCAAATTGACCTCTGACCTTCCAAACTACTGTGGGAGTGGTTAGGACCATTGTTTAACCTCTGGGGACTGCCCTAGGGGCTGTGTATGTCAATTCGATCAGTGCTTGTCGTCACATAATCGGATTGGTGTTGTTTTGGTGTCTACACTCTTAAATCCATTATATAAAAAAACTTAACATTATATATGTTTTTATGTTTTTCTATCTTACTGCAAAAGTATAAAGAAAAAGTGAGCATAAATTATACATTTAAAAAAGTTAAATAAAAAATTAACAATAGATTGAATTACAAGAAAATAATATAAATAACAAGCAAAAACTATATTCTTTTAAATAAATAAAAATATTTAAAATATATTGATTGTTTAAATAGAATTTTTTGTATTGACAACGTCTATTAACATTATCCAATAAATGTTTCAAAAACATATTCCTACCATATGCTTTTCTATCTTCTCACAAAAGAAAAATGAAAAATAAAATAGTAAAATTTATAATGCAACAATTTATTAATAATAGGCTTAATTATAAGATAAAAATATAAATAAGAAGTAAAAATTATATATTTTTTATATAAATATTATCATTCAAAATAATATTATATTTAGGTCCGAGGTGTAGACCAATTGGTTCATCCAAACCCCATAAGGGGGGCGGAGGTCCAAGGTTCAAATCTCGGGCCTCGTCGGACTGAACGCTTGTCCCTTTCCTGGTGCTTTCAGCGGTGTAAAAGGTTTAAAATGATTTTGGCATAGTGGTTATAGGGACGGACTGCACGAAGATCTGTGTGGTGGCTTTTGGGGAGGACAGTGTAGAATACTGTGGTGGCCATAAAAAGTTGGACAGCCTACCCGGATTCGTGGCCGCTACCTATTCCACCATGTAAATTAAAAAAAATAAAAATAAAAAAAATAATATTATATTTTAAAAAATAATCTTTTATTGACAACATCTAAAAAATCAAATTAATAATTAATAATAGATCTCATTACAACTTAAAAATATAAATATGCTTCTATATAAATAAAAAAATTCAAAACAATACTATCTATTAAAAAGAAATATTTTATTCAGAGCATTATTATCACTATGTAACAAATATCTCAAATACATATTCACTTAAAAATAAAATAGAGATGAATTATATGCTTCTATATAAATAAAAAATTCAAAACAATACTATCTATTAAAAAGAAATATTTTATTCATAGCATTATTATCACTATGTAACAAATATCTCAAAAACATATTCACTTAAAAATAAAATAGAGATGTTTCTCTTAAAAAATCACCTACTATCGTGGATGTTTAAAATCAAATGGAGGCTGATTAAAAGAGTCATTAAATACTTGGATGTTAATAAATATTTATGTTATGCAATCATATTTTATATCTAAAATCTATTTTAAACAATATTCTCCACGTAATTATATTTATAAACAAAAAATCATAACTTTAACAAATATTTTGATAATCCCCATGTGTTGTAGGTTAGTTGGAGAGGGTAGGGCAATCCTCTAAGAGATGAACAAGTATATTTTCAATTATAATAAAGAATTTATAATATAATATATCATATTTTCAATTTTAATGCTATCATATAATTTTCTTTAAAAAAATCAAAATATTTATATTAATATATTTTATATTTTTAATAGCAAAATATTATCTTAAAATATATTTTTTTAATAAAATGATATTTGTTGAGAATTTTGTTCCAAGAAATTAAGTCTATTTACTAACACAATAAATTATTCACATTTTAATTAACCAAAGTACAATTTAATCAATCCACAAGTCACATGTTTGTTTCTCTTTAAAAGTAAAAACATTCAATCTACCTAAGTCTAAAAATATTATATTCCATTCATTTTGATAGATTTGAGTGTGAGATTTTTTTTAGCTTTAAGTTATGCCCTTCCCAAATGATAGAAATCGTAAAAGAAAGTGTTATGGAAGCTTAGGCAAAATAGTCACAACTTTTTACTTTTAGAAGAATATCTTACTGTGATATTAAAAAAAAAATTACCTATCTACTCATCAGCCAGAAATTGAACTTAATATTTGGTCGTCGATAAGCAAACAAGTCCTCAACAATAGCTTTTCGGTGTCCACTTGTCAGCCACCCATTTGAATATCTTTTAAACATAATCTTTTAACTGAATCGTTTTAGCTTTTTGCTTTTATTCTGGCCGAAAAATTGAACCGAAAAAGGTTGCTTTGACCTTAAGAAATCTGAATTATCCGTTGAGAGTTGGCCTCGCATTTGGGTTTCTTGGTTTTGGTACTTGGCCTGATTTTTCTTGCAAAAACAAATGCAACGGTGATCACCATTGGAGACGATGATCTGTGGAAACTGCTGCATCATCAACCTGCAACCTTCTGTTTGCCTTTGCCTTCGAAAGTCTCATCCTCGTCGCTTACTATGGAAATTTGGAATACGGAGAGATTGCCCTGCAAACTTGAAGGCGATTTTAAATTGCCAAGGGACACATACAAAAAAGAAGTGTATTCTTTGTTCGATTGGGTCATCGCCATTGGAGACGATTATCTGTCGAAAGTGCTGCACATGACTTGAGGTGACGGCGAAAATAGCTATGCCCAAACTTCGAGCAGGCAAGGCTCTGTCTTCAAAGTTATGCAGCCTGCCTTTTCCCGACTACTTCATTTGTTCCCCGTTGAGGACCATCAAGATTTGGTTAGTATTGCGGGCTTTGGCTGCGCCACCGGAATGAACACCATCTCTGCAGTTGATTTTATTAAAATTTCTGTGTTGCGTGCAGAGAGAGGTTTGGCAGTCCCGCAGGTGCAGGTGCAGGTAATTTTCCACGACCTGCCTTCCAACGATTTCAATGACTTGTTCATGTTGTTGAAGTCGACCAAACCGGAGTACTTGGCGGCGGGAGTGCCCGGGACGTTCTACGGCGTGCTGTTCCCGTTTAGTAGCATTCATATGTTTCTCTATTATGGCATTGCATTGGCTTTCTTAGGTAATTCATTTCATACTTCAGACTACAAGGGCTCTTAGGTTTCACTATTGATCATATTACTTTAATTTTTTGTGTTCTGTTTTAGTTTGTGCAGGTTCCTGCCGCGGTCGTGGTCGTGGAAGAGGGGTCAGCTGTGTTGCGTACAACAGGGGTAAGGTGGGGATTAATGGCAGCAGACCAGAAGTTGCAAGAGCATACGCAGAACAATCTCAAGAGGATCTGCGTCACTTCTTTCGCTGTCGAGCAATGGAAATGGCTAGCGGGGCGTCATGTTTTTTGTGCAATGGCCCGCCCAAATTCAGAACCTCAATTGATCCTCTCTGGAGTTTCCCCGGAGTAGTGAGATCAGCAACGTGGGATCCACTCGGTTACAAGTCAAAACTGAAATTTAAATTTCTCACCGTTTGGGATAGCCGTTGGCATTAGGCTCGTACAGCCGTTGGAAGGATAGTCGCTCGTACAGCCGTTGGAAAAGGAGGATAGTTTGGGATAGCCGTTGGAAAAGGAGGATAGTCGTTAGAAAAATATTATTTAACGGTTACAGTTGCATTTTCTTTTTCTCCGTTTTTTATTTGTTTGACATGTTTACCAAGTTTTTTACAATTTGTTTGCTTTTATTTTTGACCTTTTCTGTTTTTCATTTCTTTGAAATGTTTTATGATGTTTCTTGCACTATATCATAGTCATCTATGTTTCTGCGATTTGAAATGTAAATTCTGTTTGAATTGAAAGTTGAAATGTAAATTTTGTTTGAATTGAAGAGTAGCAAGATCAATAGTGTGAAGAAAAGATTGGGGAGATTTAGACGGGAGAAATATCACTATGAATTGTGCTAAGGATAAAGGAAGTAGAGGTGGTGGCAAGTGCTAGAGTGGATGAGGCGGCTACAATGGCGGTGGCAGCGGCTATAAAAGTCATCGTAGTATTCGCTATGGAGGTGATCGCAGATAGCGGTAGTTACGGCGGTGAAGGCTATGGTGATGAATAACGGGTCCCAATATGGATGTTGTAGCTTCTCTTGCGATGGTGGATGGGGAAGTTAAATCTTATTTGATTATAGTTTTATGAATATTATTTCCTGTTGGAGCTTGTTGTGTCTTGGTAGAAGGTAGTGTATAGGAGGGATCTGGTTCTAGTTGAAATTGATACGCTTCTTTTGTTAGTAGTTTTAGGTGTAGTTGTATTTTAGCCCTATATTTTTAGATTTAGTCAATGAAAAAAAACTCTAGGGTGTTTGAAAAGTAGTTGTTCCTGATGTTGAATTCTATTGTTTTGTTGGTGGCCTTTCATGGTCAGTTGATGATAGGAACGAAAGGATGTCTTCCTACCTTATGGTGAGGTCATGGCTCACATGGACTTCATGGTTGTGAGCAATGGAGAGACTGGGAGGTCCAAAAAATTTAGATTCATAACTTTTGAGGATGAAGAATCACTGAGAAATGCTATTGAATAGATGAATGCGAGAGATTTGGACAGGAGAAACATCACTGTGAATCAAGCTCAGGATAAAGAAAGTGGAGGTAGGTAGCTACAGTGGCAGCTGTGGTAGATTTTGTTAT
This sequence comes from Wollemia nobilis, assembly GCA_028583015.1. Lineage (NCBI taxonomy): Eukaryota > Viridiplantae > Streptophyta > Pinopsida > Araucariales > Araucariaceae > Wollemia > Wollemia nobilis. The sequence continues at coordinate 23,738 of JAQPPZ010013774.1, forward strand.
GTTTTGGTAGAAGGTATTCTAATTTTTTATATATAGTTAAATTTTATTTTTGATTTTGATGTATTTTTATGAATAATTATTTTAATAAAAATTCAATATTATTTTGATGGGGTAGAAATCCCTCCTAAAACCCCAAGGATGGTTGTAGGCCTTCTTGAGGACGTGTCTTTGTTTGTGTGTGATTTTATAGTACATTATTTTTATTATGCTTTTATAATTAGATTAAATTTTTTAGAATAATATTTTGAATGTAATAACAAATTTTGTTAAATAAAACAAATATTTTTCTGCAAAATGCTTGTTTTAGCACTTCTTTTAATTTAGTATAATCTTTATTATTTATAGCTACTATAGGGGTATTGTGTCCTACATACCAACATGCTTCACCTCTTTTAGCTTGAGCACTTGCTAACCTTAAAAATTAAACATTCCAATAAAACACACTTATCCATTCACCTAATGGCTTTTTTTACCTAACCCTACTATAGGGAGATGTTACGTTCTATATTTTGACATGTCTTGCTCTACCGAAGAGCCCATGTGCACACTAAGTAGAAAAATAAACATCCAATATAAAGCCCCCATGCCTAGTAGGTTTTTAAACCTAATGCAAATATAAGAGGTATTTTGTTTGATGACTTTGATGACACGATTTCTCTCCCATGTGCACACTAAGTAGAAAAATAAACATCCAATATAAATCCTTCTTGCCTAGTAGGTTTTTAAACCTAAGGTAAATATAGGGGGTATTTTATTCGATGACATGATTTGGCTCTTATCTAGGATGACATGGAATCATGGTTTGACATGATTTCACATGTATGTGGGACAATGTGGTATGGGTTGGCACATCACATCATACTACTGTAAGTGAGCATCATACAATTTGGCCATGTGTGAGTCAACACAATATGGTCCAACCCTATATGGGGTTTCACATTACAACAAGATCTTATAGGGGAATGCAATATGGTCTTGTATTGGATAGTGTGGTTTAACCCTTTGCAAGTTGATATGTCATAGCCTACTATTATGAAATAATGTGTTATAGCTGGTGATCCAATACAACACGATCTAGCCTCATGTGAGATGATATGGTGTAATACAACCATACATAAGATAATATACTATTTTTTTGATCTTATAGGTTTATTACCCGTAAGATGATATGTCATGGTCCATTCGCATGGAATGTTGTGTTATGGGAAAAGGCCCTATGTAGGAGAGAATTTCATGGCCCACTTTTATAGATCGACTCAAAGTGGTCTTACCTCATATAAGACTATGCATCATGGTCAAGTCTCACATATAGTCTAGTCTTGATGCAAGTTAAGGTGGGATAAACTAGGAGGCTAGCATGGTCAAGGCCCAAGACCATAGGTAGTGTTGACATAGAGTATGGAAAAGGCTTATTCACAACAAATGAGGTTTCCAAGAACTAAATACAGATCTAAAATAATAGATCCTCCTATTTATTCTACAAAATCAGACTTTTACCTATATTGTATGATGTATAAGACATATAACTTCTAAAAAATAAGAACTTAATGTAATAAAATAGTATATTTTTTAATTTATTGAATATAGAATTTAATGGTAAGCCTCGAAATATTCTTTTAAATAATTGTTGTATCACATAGTCTAAGACAATAATTTAATGAAAATTTCTAAATTTAACATAAAACTTAACATTCTATATGTTTTTATGTTTTCTATCTTGTTGTAAAAGAATAAAGAAAAAGTGAGCATAAATTATACATGTAAAAAAGTCAAATAAAAAATTAAAATATTCATTAAATACTTGGATGTTGGTAAAGATTTTTGTTATGCAATCATATTTTATATCTAAAATCTATTTTAAATAATATTCTCCATGTAATTATATTTATAAACAAAATATTATAACTTAAAAAATATTTTTATACCATGGGAGGTCCCTTGTTCGAATATCCACCCTACCAAATGTACATTGGATACCTAAAATCCAGTTGATAATGATGGTGCGGTCACGACTGAGCATGACATTAGGGTGATTTTGATGGTGTAGAAATTTCTCAGATCCAAGGTAGCCCTCCAAGAAAAAAAAATTTAATAATAACTTGAACAAATAAATTAATAATATTGAAAAATAAAGTAGAAAATATTAATGTGTTAGATAGATTAACATAATGTTTAAAATATATGATGGAATAACTGTAGAAAAATTAACTATATACAATTGTTTACTTTAAATAATCTTAATAACATTGAACCTTTAAATTTACAAATTTTCATTCATAATATAATAATTGAATGACATGTTTTACATATGATACATGTAAAGAGATAAACAAAACTAAAGACTTCTTGAAAATAAAAATTTATTAAAAAAAACAATCATCAAAATAAAATATGAAGATATTTTTGTTTAAATTACTAATTTCAAAATAATGTTTAATATAAAATTATATAAATGTAAAAAATTGTATGAGTATTGAAAATTTTAATTTTATGTATAATAATTTTAAAAAATAAATCTATAATCTTATATAAATGTAACCCTTATAATTAAGTTTTATATTAAACAATTCTTAATATACTATATTATGTTCTATATTTTGACATGCCTTGCCCGACCCAAGAGCCCATGTGCACACTAAGTAGAAAAATAAACATCCAATATAAATCCCCCATGCCTAGTAGGTTTTTAAACATAACGTAAATGTAGGAGGTATTTCATTTGGTAAAACGATTTCTCTCCCATGCGCACACTAAGTAGAAAAATAAACATCCAAAATAAATCCCCCTTGTCTAGTAGGTTTTTAAACCTAAGGTAAATATAGGGGGTTTTTTGTTCGATGATATGATTTGGCTCCTATGTAGGATGATGTGGCATCATGGCTCGACATGATTTGACATGTATGTGGAACAATTTGGTATGGGTTGGTACATCACATCTTGCTACTTAAAGTGAGCATCGTACAATTTGACCATGTGTGAGTCAACACAACATGGTCCAACCTTATAAGAGGTATCACATTACAATATGATCGTATAGGACAATGTAATATGGCCCTGTATTGGATGGTGTGGTCTAGCCCTTGATATGTCATAGCTTTCTATGATATAATGTGTCATGGTTGGTGATACCATGCAACACGATTTAGTCTCATGTAAGACGATGTGGTGCAATACAACCATACACAAGATGACAAAATGTTTCCTATTATTGTAGGCTAACTACCCGCAAGATTACATGTCATGGTCCATTCTCATTGGATGGTGTGTTATGGAAAAAGGCTCTATGTAGGAGTATTTCATGGCCCTCTTTTATAGATCGACTCAAAGTGGTCTTGCCTCATATAAGACTATGCATCATGGCCCAATCTCATAGATAGTCTAGTCTTGATGCAATTTAAGGTGGGATAAACTAGGAAGCTAGTATGGTCAAGGCCCAAGACCATAGGTAGTTTTGACATAGAGTGCGGAAAAGTAATATCCACATCAAATGAGGTTTCCAAAAACTAAAATGTAGATCTAAAATAATAGATCCTCCTATTTAGTCTACCAAATTAGACTTTTACCTAAACCTATTGGATGGATTTTTACCTATATTATATGATGTATAAGGTATATAAATTTTAAAAATAATAAATTAATGAAATAAGATAATATATTTTTTAATTTATTGAACCAAACATTTACAATCACATATTATAGATTTTATAGTTAACGTATTTTAAAATATTATTTTTAAAAACCCACTTGTTGTAGGTGAGTTAGAGGGTAGGGCAATTCAAGGGAGGTTCTTGGTTTGAATCTCTACCCTACCAAATGCACATTGGGTACCCAAAATCTAGTTGATAATATTGATATGATAATGGTTGGGTATGACTCCCGGCTGATTTTGATGATGTAGAACCTTCTAGTCATGGTTTCTGTTACCAAGGTAGCCCCACAAAGGGTTTTTCCTAAATTCAAAAAAACAAAAAATATAATTTTTAAAAATGTAGATTAATATAAAAACATAAACATTAACCAACTCTGGAAACACATACAAATAAAGAAAGACACATACTTCACATACTTAAGAATATCCATGAGCATCCTTGGAGGGTTTGGGGGTTTTACCGTCCTTCAAAGCTCTTAATTTTTATTGAAAATTTATTTATAGATGTATGTTATGAATTGGATAAAACAATGTATAATTTAATGGTAATCCTCAAATATTCTTTGAAATAATTGTTGTATCTCTTCGTTTTCAAGTTCTAACTTTAACTCTTAAATCCATTATATGCCAAATTGACCTCTGACCTTCCAAACTACTGTGGGAGTGGTTAGGACCATTGTTTAACCTCGCGGGGACTGCCCTAGGGGCTGTGTATGTCAATTCGATCAGTGCTTGTCGTCACATAATCGGATTGGTGCTGTTTTGGTGTCTACACTCTTAAATCCATTATATAAAAAAACTTAACATTATATATGTTTTTATGTTTTTCTATCTTACTGCAAAAGTATAAAGAAAAAGTGAGCATAAATTATACATTTAAAAAAGTTAAATAAAAAATTAACAATAGATTGAATTACAAGAAAATAATATAAATAACAAGCAAAAACTATATTCTTTTAAATAAATAAAAATATTTAAAATATATTGATTGTTTAAATAGAATTTTTTGTATTGACAACGTCTATTAACATTATCCAATAAATGTTTCAAAAACATATTCCTACCATATGCTTTTCTATCTTCTCACAAAAGAAAAATGAAAAATAAAATAGTAAAATTTATAATGCAACAATTTATTAATAATAGGCTTAATTATAAGATAAAAATATAAATAAGAAGTAAAAATTATATATTTTTTATATAAATATTATCATTCAAAATAATATTATATTTAGGTCCGAGGTGTAGACCAATTGGTTCATCCAAACCCCATAAGGGGGCGGAGGTCCAAGGTTCAAATCTCGGGCCTCGTCGGACTGAACGCTTGTCCCTTTCCTGGTGCTTTCAGCGGTGTAAAAGGTTTAAAATGATTTTGGCATAGTGGTTATAGGGACGGACTGCACGAAGATCTGTGTGGTGGCTTTTGGGGCGGACAGTGCAGAATACTGTGGTGGCCATAAAAAGTTGGACAACCTGCCCGGATTCGTGGCCGCTACCTATTCCACCATGTAAATTAAAAAAATAAAAAATGAAAAAAATAATATTATATTTTAAAAAATAATCTTTTATTGACAACATCTAAAAAATCAAATTAATAATTAATAATAGATCTCATTACAACTTAAAAATATAAATATGCTTCTATATAAATAAAAAATTCAAAACAATACTATCTATTAAAAAGAAATATTTTATTCAGAGCATTATTATCACTATGTAACAAATATCTCAAATACATATTCACTTAAAAATAAAATAGAGATGAATTATATGCTTCTATATAAATAAAAAAATTCAAAACAATACTATCTATTAAAAAGAAATATTTTATTCATAGCATTATTATCACTATGTAACAAATATCTCAAAAACATATTCACTTAAAAATAAAATAGAGATGTTTCTCTTAAAAAATCACCTACTATCGTGGATGTTTAAAATCAAATGGAGGCTGATTAAAAGAGTCATTAAATACTTGGATGTTAATAAATATTTATGTTATGCAATCATATTTTATATCTAAAATCTATTTTAAACAATATTCTCCACGTAATTATATTTATAAACAAAAAATCATAACTTTAACAAATATTTTGATAATCCCCATGTGTTGTAGGTTAGTTGGAGAGGGTAGGGCAATCCTCTAAGAGATGAACATGTATATTTTCAATTATAATAAAGAATTTATAATATAATATATCATATTTTCAATTTTAATGCTATCATATAATTTTCTTTAAAAAAATCAAAATATTTATATTAATATATTTTATATTTTTAATAGCAAAATATTATCTTAAAATATATTTTTTTAATAAAATGATATTTGTTGAGAATTTTGTTCCAAGAAATTAAGTCTATTTACTAACACAATAAATTATTCACATTTTAATTAACCAAAGTACAATTTAATCAATCCACAAGTCACATGTTTGTTTCTCTTTAAAAGTAAAAACATTCAATCTACCTAAGTCTAAAAATATTATATTCCATTCATTTTGATAGATTTGAGTGTGAGATTTTTTTTAGCTTTAAGTTATGCCCTTCCCAAATGATAGAAATCGTAAAAGAAAGTGTTATGGAAGCTTAGGCAAAATAGTCACAACTTTTTACTTTTAGAAGAATATCTTACTGTGATATTAAAAAAAAAAAATTACCTATCTACTCATCAGCCAGAAATTGAACTTAATATTTGGTCGTCGATAAGCAAACAAGTCCTCAACAATAGCTTTTCGGTGTCCACTTGTCAGCCACCCATTTGAATATCTTTTAAACATAATCTTTTAACTGAATCGTTTTAGCTTTTTGCTTTTATTCTGGCCGAAAAATTGAACCGAAAAAGGTTGCTTTGACCTTAAGAAATCTGAATTATCCGTTGAGAGTTGGCCTCGCATTTGGGTTTCTTGGTTTTGGTACTTGGCCTGATTTTTCTTGCAAAAACAAATGCAACGGTGATCACCATTGGAGACGATGATCTGTGGAAACTGCTGCATCATCAACCTGCAACCTTCTGTTTGCCTTTGCCTTCGAAAGTCTCATCCTCGTCGCTTACTATGGAAATTTGGAATACGGAGAGATTGCCCTGCAAACTTGAAGGCGATTTTAAATTGCCAAGGGACACATACAAAAAAGAAGTGTATTCTTTGTTCGATTGGGTCATCGCCATTGGGTCATCGCCATTGGAGACGATTATCTGTCGAAAGTGCTGCACATGACTTGAGGTGACGGCGAAAATAGCTATGCCCAAACTTCGAGCAGGCAAGGCTCTGTCTTCAAAGTTATGCAGCCTGCCTTTTCCCGACTACTTCATTTGTTCCCCGTTGAGGACCATCAAGATTTGGTTAGTATTGCGGGCTTTGGCTGCGCCACCGGAATGAACACCATCTCTGCAGTTGATTTTATTAAAATTTCTGTGTTGCGTGCAGAGAGAGGTTTGGCAGTCCCGCAGGTGCAGGTGCAGGTAATTTTCCACGACCTGCCTTCCAACGATTTCAATGACTTGTTCATGTTGTTGAAGTCGACCAAACCGGAGTACTTGGCGGCGGGAGTGCCCGGGACGTTCTACGGCGTGCTGTTCCCGTTTAGTAGCATTCATATGTTTCTCTATTATGGCATTGCATTGGCTTTCTTAGGTAATTCATTTCATACTTCAGACTACAAGGGCTCTTAGGTTTCACTATTGATCATATTACTTTAATTTTTTGTGTTCTGTTTTAGTTTGTGCAGGTTCCTGCCGCGGTCGTGGTCGTGGAAGAGGGGTCAGCTGTGTTGCGTACAACAGGGGTAAGGTGGGGATTAATGGCAGCAGACCAGAAGTTGCAAGAGCATACGCAGAACAATCTCAAGAGGATCTGCGTCACTTCTTTCGCTGTCGAGCAATGGAAATGGCTAGCGGGGCGTCATGTTTTTTGTGCAATGGCCCGCCCAAATTCAGAACCTCAATTGATCCTCTCTGGAGTTTCCCCGGAGTAGTGAGATCAGCAACGTGGGATCCACTCGGTTACAAGTCAAAACTGAAATTTAAATTTCTCACCGTTTGGGATAGCCGTTGGCATTAGGCTCGTACAGCCGTTGGAAGGATAGTCGCTCGTACAGCCGTTGGAAAAGGAGGATAGTTTGGGATAGCCGTTGGAAAAGGAGGATAGTCGTTAGAAAAATATTATTTAACGGTTACAGTTGCATTTTCTTTTTCTCCGTTTTTTATTTGTTTGACATGTTTACCAAGTTTTTTACAATTTGTTTGCTTTTATTTTTGACCTTTTCTGTTTTTCATTTCTTTGAAATGTTTTATGATGTTTCTTGCACTATATCATAGTCATCTATGTTTCTGCGATTTGAAATGTAAATTCTGTTTGAATTGAAAGTTGAAATGTAAATTTTGTTTGAATTGAAGAGTAGCAAGATCAATACTGTGAAGAAAAGATTGGGGAGATTTAGACGGGAGAAATATCACTATGAATTGTGCTAAGGATAAAGGAAGTAGAGGTGGTGGCAGTGCTACAGTGGATGAGGCGGCTACAATGGCGGTGGCAGCGGCTATAAAAGTCATCGTAGTATTCGCTATGGAGGTGATCGCAGTAGCAGTAGTTACGGCGGTGAAGGCTATGGTGATGAATAACGGGTCCCAATATGGATGTTGTAGCTTCTCTTGCGATGGTGGATGGGGAAGTTAAATCTTATTTGATTATAGTTTTATGAATATTATTTCCTGTTGGAGCTTGTTGTGTCTTGGTAGAAGGTAGTGTATAGGAGGGATCTGGTTCTAGTTGAAATTGATACGCTTCTTTTGTTAGTAGTTTTAGGTGTAGTTGTATTTTAGCCCTATATTTTTAGATTTAGTCAATGAAAAAAAACTCTAGGGTGTTTGAAAAGTAGTTGTTCCTGATGTTGAATTCTATTGTTTTGTTGGTGGCCTTTCATGGTCAGTTGATGATAGGAACGAAAGGATGTCTTCCTACCTTATGGTGAGGTCATGGCTCACATGGACTTCATGGTTGTGAGCAATGGAGAGACTGGGAGGTCCAAAAAATTTAGATTCATGACTTTTGAGGATGAAGAATCATTGAGAAATGCTATCGAATAGATGAATGCGAGAGATTTGGATAGGAGAAACATCACTGTGAATCAAGCTCAGGATAAAGAAAGTGGAGGTAGGTAGCTACAGTGGCAGCTGTGGTAGATTTTGTTATGTTTTGGTAGAAGGTATTCTAATTTTTTATATATAGTTAAATTTTATTTTTGATTTTGATGTATTTTTATGAATAATTATTTTAATAAAAATTCAATATTATTTTGACGGGGTAGAAATCCCTCCTAAAACCCCAATGATGGTTGTAGGCCTTCTTGAGGACGTGTCTTTGTTTGTGTGTGATTTTATAGTACATTATTTTTATTATGTTTTTATAATTAGATTAAATTTTTTAGAATAATATTTTGAATGTAATAACAAATTTTGTTAAATAAAACAAATATTTTTCTGCAAAATGCTTGTTTTAGCACTTCTTTTAATTTAGTATAATCTTTATTATTTATAGCTACTATAGGGGTATTGTGTCCTACATACCAACATGCTTCACCTCTTTTAGCTTGAGCACTTGCTAATCTTAAAAATTAAACATTCCAATAAAACACTCTTATCCATTCACCTAATGGCTTTTTTTACCTAACCCTACTATAGGGAGATGTTACGTTCTATATTTTGACATGTCTTGCTCTACCGAACAGCCCATGTGCACACTAAGTAGAAAAATAAACATCCAATATAAAGCCCCCATGCCTAGTAGGTTTTTAAACCTAATGCAAATATAAGAGGTATTTTGTTTGATGACTTTGATGACATGATTTCTCTCCCATGTGCACACTAAGTAGAAAAATAAACATCCAATATAAATCCTTCTTGCCTAGTAGGTTTTTAAACCTAAGGTAAATATAGGGGGTATTTTATTCGATGACATGATTTGGCTCTTATCTAGGATGACATGGAATCATGGTTTGACATGATTTCACATGTATGTGGGACAATGTGGTATGGGTTGGCACATCACATCATACTACTGTAAGTGAGCATCATACAATTTGGCCATGTGTGAGTCAACACAATATGGTCCAACCCTATATGGGGTTTCACATTACAACAAGATCTTATAGGGGAATGCAATATGGTCTTGTATTGGATAGTGTGGTTTAACCCTTTGCAAGTTGATATGTCATAGCCTACTATTATGAAATAATGTGTTATAGCTGGTGATCCAATACAACACGATCTAGCCTCATGTGAGATGATATGGTGTAATACAACCATACATAAGATAATATACTATTTTTTTGATCTTATAGGTTTATTACCCGTAAGATGATATGTCATGGTCCATTCGCATGGAATGTTGTGTTATGGGAAAAGGCCCTATGTAGGAGAGAATTTCATGGCCCACTTTTATAGATCGACTCAAAGTGGTCTTACCTCATATAAGACTATGCATCATGGTCAAGTCTCACATATAGTCTAGTCTTGATGCAAGTTAAGGTGGGATAAACTAGGAGGCTAGCATGGTCAAGGCCCAAGACCATAGGTAGTGTTGACATAGAGTATGGAAAAGGCTTATTCACAACAAATGAGGTTTCCAAGAACTAAATACAGATCTAAAATAATAGATCCTCCTATTTATTCTACAAAATCAGACTTTTACCTAAAACTACTATGGGGTAGACTTTTACCTATATTGTATGATGTATAAGACATATAACTTCTAAAAAATAAGAACTTAATGTAATAAAATAGTATATTTTTTAATTTATTGAATATAGAATTTAATGGTAAGCCTCGAAATATTCTTTTAAATAATTGTTGTATCACATAGTCTAAGACAATAATTTAATGAAAATTTCTAAATTTAACATAAAACTTAACATTCTATATGTTTTTATGTTTTCTATCTTGTTGTAAAAGAATAAAGAAAAAGTGAGCATAAATTATACATGTAAAAAAGTCAAATAAAAAATTAAAATATTCATTAAATACTTGGATGTTGGTAAAGATTTTTGTTATGCAATCATATTTTATATCTAAAATCTATTTTAAATAATATTCTCCATGTAATTATATTTATAAACAAAATATTATAACTTAAAAAAATATTTTTATACCATGGGAGGTCCCTGGTTCGAATATCCACCCTACCAAATGTACATTGGATACCTAAAATCCAGTTGATAATGATGGTGCGGTCACGACTGAGCATGACATTAGGGTGATTTTGATGGTGTAGAAATTTCTCAGATCCAAGGTAGCCCTCCAAGATAAAAAATTTAATAATAACTTGAACAAATAAATTAATAATATTGAAAAATAAAGTAGAAAATATTAATGTGTTAGATAGAATAACATAATGTTTAAAATATATGATGGAATAACTGTAGAAAAATTAACTATATACAATTGTTTACTTTAAATAATCTTAATAACATTGAACCTTTAAATTTACAAATTTTCATTCATAATATAATAATTGAATGACATGTTTTACATATGATACATGTAAAGAGATAAACAAAACTAAAGACTTCTTGAAAATAAAAATTTATTAAAAAAAACAATCATCAAAATAAAATATGAAGATATTTTTGTTTAAATTACTAATTTCAAAATAATGTTTAATATAAAATTATATAAATGTAAAAAATTGTATGAGTATTGAAAATTTTAATTTTATGTATAATAATTTTAAAAAATAAATCTATAATCTTATATAAATGTAACCCTTATAATTAAGTTTTATATTAAACAATTCTTAATATACTATATTATGTTCTATATTTTGACATGCCTTGCCCGACCCAAGAGCCCATGTGCACACTAAGTAGAAAAATAAACATCCAATATAAATCCCCCATGCCTAGTAGGTTTTTAAACATAACGTAAATGTAGGAGGTATTTCATTTGGTAAAACGATTTCTCTCCCATGCGCACACTAAGTAGAAAAATAAACATCCAAAATAAATCCCCCTTGTCTAGTAGGTTTTTAAACCTAAGGAAAATATAGGGGGTTTTTTGTTCGATGATATGATTTGGCTCCTATGGAGGATGATGTGGCATCATGGCTCGACATGATTTGACATGTATGTGGAATAATTTGGTATGGGTTGGTACATCACATCTTGCTACTTAAAGTGAGCATCGTACAATTTGACCATGTGTGAGTCAACACAACATGGTCCAACCTTATAAGAGGTATCACATTACAATATGATCGTATAGGACAATGTAATATGGCCCTGTATTGGATGGTGTGGTCTAGCCCTTGATATGTCATAGCTTTCTATGATATAATGTGTCATGGTTGGTGATACCATGCAACACGATTTAGTCTCATGTAAGACGATGTGGTGCAATACAACCATACACAAGATGACAAAATGTTTCCTATTATTGTAGGCTAACTACCCGCAAGATTACATGTCATGGTCCATTCTCATTGGATGGTGTGTTATGGAAAAAGGCTCTATGTAGGAGTATTTCATGGCCCTCTTTTATAGATCGACTCAAAGTGGTCTTGCCTCATATAAGACTATGCATCATGGCCCAATCTCATAGATAGTCTAGTCTTGATGCAATTTAAGGTGGGATAAACTAGGAAGCTAGTATGGTCAAGGCCCAAGACCATAGGTAGTTTTGACATAGAGTGCGGAAAAGTAATATCCACATCAAATGAGGTTTCCAAAAACTAAAATGTAGATCTAAAATAATAGATCCTCCTATTTAGTCTACCAAATTAGACTTTTACCTAAACCTATTGGATGGATTTTTACCTATATTATATGATGTATAAGGTATATAAATTTTAAAAATAATAAATTAATGAAATAAGATAATATATTTTTTAATTTATTGAACCAAACATTTACAATCACATATTATAGATTTTATAGTTAACATATTTTAAAATATTATTTTTAAAAACCCACTTGTTGTAGGTGAGTTAGAGGGTAGGGCAATTCAAGGGAGGTTCTTGGTTTGAATCTCTACCCTACCAAATGCACATTGGGTACCCAAAATCTAGTTGATAATATTGATATGATAATGGTTGGGTATGACTCCCGGATGATTTTGATGATGTAGAACCTTCTAGTCATGGTTTCTGTTACCAAGGTAGCCCCACAAAGGGTTTTTCCTAAATTCAAAAAAACAAAAAATATAATTTTTAAAAATGTAGATTAATATAAAAACATAAACATTAACCAACTCTGGAAACACATACGAATAAAGAAAGACACATACTTCACATACTTAAGAATATCCATGAGCATCCTTGGAGGGTTTGGGGGTTTTACCGTCCTTCAAAGCTCTTAATTTTTATTGAAAATTTATTTATAGATGTATGTTATGAATTGGATAAAACAATGTATAATTTAATGGTAATCCTCAAATATTCTTTGAAATAATTGTTGTATCTCTCAGTTTTCAAGTTCTAACTTTAACTCTTAAATCCATTATATGCCAAATTGACCTCTGACCTTCCAAACTACTGTGGGAGTGGTTAGGACCATTGTTTAACCTCTGGGGACTGCCCTAGGGGCTGTGTATGTCAATTCGATCAGTGCTTGTCGTCACATAATCGGATTGGTGTTGTTTTGGTGTCTACACTCTTAAATCCATTATATAAAAAAACTTAACATTATATATGTTTTTATGTTTTTCTATCTTACTGCAAAAGTATAAAGAAAAAGTGAGCATAAATTATACATTTAAAAAAGTTAAATAAAAAATTAACAATAGATTGAATTACAAGAAAATAATATAAATAACAAGCAAAAACTATATTCTTTTAAATAAATAAAAATATTTAAAATATATTGATTGTTTAAATAGAATTTTTTGTATTGACAACGTCTATTAACATTATCCAATAAATGTTTCAAAAACATATTCCTACCATATGCTTTTCTATCTTCTCACAAAAGAAAAATGAAAAATAAAATAGTAAAATTTATAATGCAACAATTTATTAATAATAGGCTTAATTATAAGATAAAAATATAAATAAGAAGTAAAAATTATATATTTTTTATATAAATATTATCATTCAAAATAATATTATATTTAGGTCCGAGGTGTAGACCAATTGGTTCATCCAAACCCCATAAGGGGGCGGAGGTCCAAGGTTCAAATCTCGGGCCTCGTCGGACTGAACGCTTGTCCCTTTCCTGGTGCTTTCAACGGTGTAAAAGGTTTAAAATGATTTTGGCATAGTGGTTATAGGGACGGACTGCACGAAGATCTGTGTGGTGGCTTTTGGGGCGGACAATGTAGAATACTATGGTGGCCATAAAAAGTTGGACAGCCTGCCCGGATTCGTGGCCGCTACCTATTCCACCATGTAAATTAAAAAAAAAATAAAAAAAATAATATTATATTTTAAAAAATAATCTTTTATTGACAACATCTAAAAAATCAAATTAATAATTAATAATAGATCTCATTACAACTTAAAAATATAAATATGCTTCTATATAAATAAAAAAATTCAAAACAATACTATCTATTAAAAAGAAATATTTTATTCAGAGCATTATTATCACTATGTAACAAATATCTCAAATACATATTACCTCCTGCTGTTGCAAATCATCAAAATGTATAGATGCATAATGTTCTACAAAATCCTCTAAAACTTCATGTTCTGGCATAATTACATCCTATTGGTTTACCACATTTGTTTCAGTCCTTATGATGAGTGAATATTTCTCAGGTTATAACTGTTGCTCTATTTTGTTATGCTAATTCCAACAGAATTCTTACCAACTCGTCTTCAGAATCATCTTTTGTAGGTTATGGCTCTAGATTGGATAACCTAGCCTTTAATTCTTCCACATCCTGTTGTAAATCAATAATGAATTTATCCTTTTCTTTTATAGAGGCCTCATTCTGTTCAATCCATATCATCTGTTTCTTGATGACACTTTTTGTAGCACGTAACTATTATTGTATATCCTCCTCCTATTCCTCTATTATAAACTCTGCTTCAAAATTAGAAGAATAAGCAAGTCAGATATACATTCCAAGCATTTTGTATTTATACCTATATCTTCTATACCTATATATGCATCCTTTGTACCTATATTTTCAATTTCCTCTATAAATTCTTTTCCTATTGTGTGTCTACAACAACTGTATCAATGTGTTCCCTTTATTATTCAACCATTTTTTGAGGCAATGCTTCTACATACACTATCTCCATAGTTCTTTCATGCTTGTGAAGTCAAGAAGACCTTCTCACCCCAAGGGTAAATTGCTTATTTTTACATTTTCTAGTAGATTCTAGAGCAGATTCTGATAATTCTAGAGCAGACTCTGCTCCATATTGAGATATCTCCTTATCAGTATTTGTTTCCCTGCTTGGACTCCCGGGCTGCTCAGTGGGTTGTACTAAAAAAATAGTCACATCCTCGGAGAATATCACCTTCCTCCTATTTTCTATAGGACCAGTTTTGGATTTTCTTTCCCTTTATTTCCTAGTCCTTGAAGATGGAGGTATTTGTGGTGAAGACATAATTTCTTTGTCAGAGGATTCATCTTCTACCTCTTCTTTATCAGTTTCAAGGCTTTTAGGGCTTTCATATTATGTCTCTTCTTCATTTTCCCTATCAATCAGCTCATTCCATGAGGAGAAAAACCTGTCAAAACTCCTAGGGTTTCCCCTAAAATGGTGTTTACAAATCAGTTTAATGAGTCCATGATATTTGGTGGTGGTATTGACTAGGAGTGGAAGAGAAGAAAGTGCCATCAATGACCTAGAGTGGAATAGAAGAAAGTGCCATCAACCATAAACCCTTGCACTTGGATTAGAAACAATGTAAAACTAACTAGTTTTGAAGCTATGGAGGCAATACCAACCATATGATGGATGTAATGCTGTAGTTTCTATGGATTCATCCTAGTAACTACAAAAACAACTTGGTGGCCATCTTGATCTGCAGTGGAAGCTTTCAATCGATTGAGGGCTAGTCTTCGAAGTCTAGGTGCTGGCATTAGAATATTAGAGAATCACACCCATAGCCAATTATGTTATTTAAACCTCTCCAAATATTTTTATGAGTTGTTGTGGGTGTTGTCTCTTTTTATCTCCTAATATCTTTCGATGAGTTGCTGCTTCTAACGCTGTCTCTGTTTACCGCCTAATATGGCTGCCATCGATCGCTTCCTGTACGAAAAGACTGAAGTAGCTCTCTTTTTGGCAAGGAATATTTTCATCTCTATACTCTGCCTCAATGATGCTTCTTTGCCATGCACCTTTGGCTAGTAGTGATACTTTCGGGATATTTATACATTTCACTTCCACTCAAGATGGCCACCACAACATGTCTACAGTCACTAGAAGGAATCTAGAGTAGTTGCGTATCTGTGTTTGGTGCACTATAAATAACACATTGTAGGTATTAGAATTTTTCTATGAAATGAACATGGACAATACTACTCAAAAAAATTGACATGGAATGATCGAAAAAGATAGCATCAATACCGACTTCGAGCATAATATTTGCATAGGGGCTTACTTGTGGCTAAATCAAGAACCATATTTGCCCAAAATAGTTGGGTAGGGGCTTATTTGTGGGTAAATCAAATACAGGATGTGGGATGAAGGAAATGCAACGTCAACACCACATGTGATGGAATGATTGAAAAAGGTAGCATCAACACCAGTTTTAGGTATAATGTTTGGGTAGGGGCTTACTTGTGGCTAAATCAAGCACTAGCTTTATCCAAAATAGTTGGGTAGGGTCTTACTTGCGGGTAAATAAAATATAGGACGTGGGATGACATGGAAATGCAGCGTCAACACCACATGGTACATGGAATGATAGGGAAGGGTAACACCACTATAGTTTATAACAGTTAGATAAGGAATTACTTGGTTCTAAAGCAAACATAGGATGTAGAATGTTAGGGGTTTAGCGGATTATAACTTGAATGTATTTATGCTATAATATGTTTAATTATTTTTAAAATGTGATGAAGTTGTATTGTTCAGCCTGTGTTTGTCTAATGAACAATGTATTTTACCATGTGATAAAGTTGTATTGCTCAGAGTGTGGAAGAGAATAAAATGCTATAAATAACTATGTGCATGTACAAAAGCCTCCTTTTTGGTTAACCAACAGGATCTCGATGTTCTGTGCTTTACGCGTCGGATCTTGGGTAGATTTTAGGCATTTAGGGTAATATTGAGATAGCTATTAGATAAGCATTGTAGCCTAATGACTTATAGGTGGAGGTATTTAGGCCGAGAGAGTCACCTGGGAATGGATGATATGGTGTGGGCTCAAATTTTTGAAGGTGAGCATGAATGTGCCAAGTAGAGCATGGATGTCATCAACAACTATGCGTCGATGAGAGAAAGAGTGAAAGAGAAGGAAGTACCATCAACAATTATGTACCATTAAGAGCAAGCATGGAAGAGAATGAAGTGCCATCAATAGTTATGGGCCAATTATAATGCGAAGGATAAGAAGGAAGTGCCATCAATGGCTATGTGCCAATTAGAACACAGAGGAGAAGAAAGTACCATAGGGCCTTGCATGAATTACAAAAAATATTAAAATAATTGATTTTGGTGCTATGGAAGAGATAATACCAATCATATTATGGAAGCAATAACGCAGTTTGTGTATTCCTCCCACTGACTACAAAAATGCCTTGGTGGCAATCTTGACCAGGAGTGAAATAGAAGAAAGTGCCATCAATGACCTGGAGTGGAAGAAAAGAATGTGTCATCAACCATAAACCCTTGCACTTAGATTAAAAAAAATGTAAAACTAATTGGTTTTGAAGATATGGAGACAATACCAACCATATGATGGATGCTATGCTACAGTTTCTATGAATTCCTCCCATTGACTGCAGAAATGACTTGGTGGCCATCTTAACCTAGAGTGGAAGCTTTTGAAATTTGGATGGTAGCATCCAATATTTCGATACTGGAGGATAGTCTTTGAAGTTTGGGTGCTAGCATTAGAAGATCAGAGAACCGTTTTCATAGCCACATATGTGATTTAAACCTATCCAAATATTTTTATGAGTTGTTGTTGGAGTCGTCTCTGTTTACCACCTAGTTTATTTTGATGAGTTTCTGTTACTGACGCTGTCTCTGTTTACCACCTAATTTGGATGCCATCAACTGTTTCTCGTATAGAAAGAGTGAAGTAGCTCTATTCTTGGTGGGGAATATTATCATCTTAATGCTCTGCCCTAGTGATGCTTCTCTGCCATACATTTTTCACTCATAGTGAGACTGTTGGGCAAGTCATACATTTTACTTCTATTAAATATTCCCACCACAATATATCTATAGTCACTAAGAGGAATCTAGAGCACGTGCAGATTTGCATTTTGTGTGGTGCACTATAAATAGCACACTATAGGTATTAGAATTTTACAATTAAAATGAACATGGACAATACTACTAAAAAAATTGATGTGGAATGATGAAAAAAGACAACATCAGCACCAGCTTCGCATAGAACGCGGTTGGGTAGGTGCTTACTTGTCTCTAAAGCAAGCAACAACTTTACCCAAAACTATTGGATAGGGGCTTACTTGAGGTTAAATTAAACCTAGCTTCACACAGAACGGTTGGGTAGGTTCTTACTTGTGGCTAAGGAAAGCAACAACTTTACCCAAAATAGTTGAGTAGGGGCTTACTTGTGGGTAAAGCAAACATAGATAGTGCAATTACAAGGAAAGGCATTTTCAACATCACATGGGATATGGAATGACAGGGAAAGGCAACACCACTATATGGGATATGGAATGATAGGGAAAGACATGACCACTATAGTTGCTTTGAATTGGTGCACACTCCATGTATTCGAGTTATACTATAACCTTTGCAAACATGCATGCTCCCACAGTTTGAACTAATATATCTTCTTGGTAACTAGCAAAAATTACCAATCCACCTACCCCCTAGGGACAATAGATGTTGGATGCCTGATTTACCATTCCATTGTTAAGAACTATTTAATATGTTTTATTTTTTTAATTTATTTTAATTTTTTAATTGTTAAAGAGGATTGAAAGGCACTGCACTTTTATTAAAGCAAACCAAGTTTGTATATAACTGAACATTAAAACATATGCGACTAAAATAAATAAAATTATATATAAAAATTTTATTTATTTATTTTTATTGAATCTTCAAACCAGTTATAGTGTCTTTTACATTGGATACCATAAATTAGGCTATACAAATATTTTTTCCTCTCAAACCCAGTAGTATTAAGACATGACTTAGATGAGGTTGGGGTTATTTTAATTAATTTAAAATCAAAGTAAAATAAATTAAATTGATTATTTAAGTTCTAGAAATGTATTGAGATATTAAAGAGTTCTATGCCAAAATGAATAATATCTCTTTGTAATTATAGGGAATTTTATTTATGATCATCTATCTAAAGTTTGTTATGGTTTTGGTTTGAAATATGAAATGAATTGTACCTCAAAATATAGTTTTTGAAACTTTGAGTGTTTGTTATGGTTTTGGTTTGAAATAAGAAATGAGTTGTACCTCAAATTATAGTTTGAGTGTAGACCAATTGGTGCAGCAAAACCCCGTAAGGGGATGAATGCTCACGTTCAAATATTAGGTCTCATAAAAATAAATGCTTGTCTTTTTTGTACCTCTTTTAGAAGTGTAAAAGGTTTAAAAATAATATGACATGGTGGTTATATAAGTGAACTACATGGAATACTGTGTGATGGATTTCAAAGAAATATTGTGGCAACCATAGAGGCAGACATCAAAATGTGATATGGTGGTTATAGAAGTGTACTACATGAAGTATTTTGTGATGTATTTCAAAGAAATATTGTGGTAACCATAAAGATAGACATCACGACCTAATCATGATTGTTATTTATTCTACCATGTTACTTTTCATTTGAGAAAATAATTGAGTTTGTACCAATTATTTTCAAGTAATTGAAGGACAACTATTTATTTTTGGCAATAAGATTTTAATAAAAGTATGTTATTTCAACATGTTCTATGTATGTGACGTTCATTAATTTTTTTTTAGATAGTAGCAAAATGTATGTTTGACATTTGATATTTGAATTCATACTATCTTTATAATAAATGTATCGAAGTAAAATATGTAATAATTGACATTTGTGTAATATTATACACAATTCAAACCTCATCATTTTTATTAATGCTAAACAAAGGTGTAGGAATCAAGCAAAATATTTAAAAAGAGAGCTACTTTGAAACTATGTTATACTAATGAAACTTAGGTGCATGTAGAAACTAAAAATTATTTTGAACTAATACATGTGTGTTAAGAGGTTGTGAAAAGAGAAATCATAACAAATTTGTTAAAATTGTCAAAATTTGATTGTAAATGAAATAATAAAAGTGAACGGACAAGAATTTGAAATTACATGTATAAATTTAAAATGAAGAAAAACAATAAGCTATAAAATGATGTTGATTAGAAGCTTTAAAAAAATAATATGAATGAGGATTAAAATACTGAGAACTAGTTGTAGTTAGCATGAGGGTAGAGAGTGAAATTTTACTCAAAATAAAAGTAAAATAACATGTAAAAAATTAAAATGAAGTAAAACACTAATATGTAAAAGGATTTTGATAAGAAGCATACAAAAATATCAATGAGGGTTAAACCACTTAGAACTAGTGGTAGTTATATTGAGGATAGAGAGAGTAACATTGTACAACTCCATTATAGCTCCACCATATTAGAGACCCTAGGAAAGGAAGACAAAAACCATGAGATGTGATCCTGGAAGTCTACATCTTGCCTGTTATGAAGCCCATTCCACCATCGAGAGAATGTCATGCATCCATTATGAAGCCTGTTCAATTTCCAAAAAAATAGCGTCCACCCATTATGAAGCCCATTCCACCTCTAGGAAAATGGTGTGCCTAAAACCCTGTACCAAAAATAAACGAATCAAGCCCTATTATGGAATCCCCATAATTAGAATGTTAAAAAATAAATTTCACCCGTTACGAAACCCATTCTACCTCCTAGATAATGGATTGCCTTAAAATTTGCACCAAAAATAAAATAGGCAGTCCCTACTCTGGAATCCCAAAAATTAGAATTCTAACGAATGTGTTTCATATTCAAGAGAATGGCATACACCCATTATGAAACCCATTCCACCTCACAAAAAATGGTATGGCTGAAACTCGGCACCAAAAATAAAATTGACAGGCCCTACTATGGAATCCCTTTAAAACCTTAGTAAATAAATTTGAAATACCTTGGAGGCATTCCCAGTTATTGCCACTTTTCACACCACATTGAATGGGACATCAATAAGCTTGATGTCATTGGTGTAGTGGACTTTGGCCTAGTAGTTGCCCACTTTGGACTAGTTGAACATGAAATTATCATCCCTGAAGATATCGCCATAAGGGTCTAACCTCATGCAGACCATGGTGCTAATTGTCAGTCTTGAAGAAGTCTAACCCACATGGAATCTATAGAAGGCATCTCTTCTTCGACTTTAAATTTAGTATGCTAGGGCTTCATGAAAAGCCCTGCCCTTCTAAAAAACCAAGGACCCCCTTGAAAAGTTTTCTCTCTATCTTCATTATTAGAAAATAAAACAAGAAAATAACCATTTGGATAAATAGATATTTGTAACTCACCTTTAGTTTTCCAGCTTTTTGCAGCCCAGACTTTGAAAATAGATAGACTCAGATGAAAACCCACGAATCGACAAATTAGTCCCCTTTTTTCCAAATCTTCAATGCCAGTATGAATATTACCCATATCAAGCTTAACAATAGGAGTTCCATCAGCTGCTTTAGACATCCTGACTCCATTTTCCTGGGATCAATCTTAGGTATTCTTAGATGTTTGTGGGAAGCCCTAAGATTGATATTAGCATTGGGCTGAGGCTGTCCACCACGGAGGGTATCCCTAAAATTCATTTTTTGGTTTTAGTCTTTGAAATTCTTACCCTTGACAGGGGTTTTCATAAGAGAATTATTTTATGGGTGCACATTAGCACAAGATTCACTTGAGATATGAGCTATTTTTTTATCAACTTCTTGAAACTTGTTTCGTGATCTCTTTAATCCTTGCACTAGATGTCATGGAAAGGTATGGTTTTCACTTTTCTTTTGTGCAGTAAATTGGAAGTCGTTGTCACTCAAGTTCACAGTATGATATGTTGAAAGATCAATTTCTAACCCATATTGGATCCCTTGCAACATTTCTTGCTAAAATATTGAGCATAAACCACAAAAATATTGGTCGCAAGGGTCCAAAGGCCCTAAAAACCAACCTCTGGAGCTGCTTGCACTCAAACCAAATGAAACCCTCACATAGCCGCTTGCCAAATATTCATTCACACATAGGTATGCGCTAGGATCTGTGTTGCTCCAAATGATATGAAATTGGTGGAGACGTTCTAGGGTTTTTTAGGTATCTACCCTCAAAAATTCACCTCAATCCGAGTCCAAATGAGTGAGATATGGCAAAAACGAGTTTGATAGTTTGGGCACTTAAAAATAATTTTCCAAGTGCCACTCTAGTTTCTATTTTAAAACCAACATCCCATGTATATTTTCAATTATAATAAAGAATTTATAATATAATATATCATTTTTTCAATTTTAATGCTTTCATATAATTTTCTTTAAAAAATCAAAATATTTATATTAATATATTTTATATTTTTAATAGCAAAATATTATCTTAAAATATATTTTTTTAATAAAATGATATTTGTTAAAAATTTTCATTCCAAGAAAGTAAGTCTATTTACTAACACAATTAATTATTAACATTTTAATTAACGGAAGTACAATTTAATCAATCCACAAGTTACATGTCTCTTTCTCTTTAAAAATAAAAACATTCAATCTACCTAAGTCTAAAAATATTATATTCCATTCATTTTGATACATTTGAGTGTGATATTTTTTTAGCTTTAAGAGATGTCATTCCCAAATGATAGAAACCGTGAAAGAACGGTGAGAACGAAAGTGTTATGAAATCTTAGACAAAATAGTCACAAAGTACAGTTTTTACTTTTAGAAGAAAATCTTATTGTGATCATTAAAAAAAAAAAAAAAGGTCCATCTAATTATCAGCCAGAAATTGAACTTAATATTTGGTCGTCCATAAGCAAACAAATCGTCAACAATAGCTTTTCGGTGTCCACTTGGCAGCCACCCATTTGAATATCTTTTAAGCATAATCTTTTAACCGAATCTTTTTAGCTTTTTGCTTTAATTCTGGCCTTCAGAAATTTGAATTATCCGTTGAGAGTTGGCCTCGCATTTGGGTTTGCTGGTTTTGGTACTTGGCCTGATTTTGATTGCAAAACAAATGCAGCGGTGATCGCCATTGGAGACGATGATCTGTGGAAACTGCTGCATCATCAACCTGCAACCTTCTGTTTGCCTTTGCCTGCGAAAGTCTCATCCTCGTCGCTTACTATGGAAATTTGGAATACGGAGAGATTGCCCTGCAAACTTGAAGGCGATTTTAAATTGCCAAGGGACACATACAAAAAAGAAGTGTACTATTTGTTCGATGGGGTCATCGCAATTGGAGGCGATTATCTGTCGAAAGTGCTGCACATGACTTGAGGTGACGGCGAAAATAGCTATGCCCAAACTTCGAGCAGGCAAGGCTCTCTCTTCAAAGTTATGCAGCCTGCCTTTTCCCGACTACTTCATTTGTTCCCCGTTGAGGACCATCAAGATTTGGTTAGTATTGCGGGCTTGGGCTGCGCCACCGGAATGAACACCATCTCTGCAGTTGATTTTATTAAAATTTCTGTGTTGCGTGCAGAGCGAGGTTTGGCAGTCCCGCAGGTGCAGGTGCAGGTAATTTTCTACGACCTGCCTTCCAACGATTTCAATGACTTGTTCATGTTGTTGAAGTCGACCAAACCGGAGTACTTGACGGCGGGACTTCCCGGGACGTTCTACGGCGTGCTGTTCCCGTTTAGTAGCATTCATTTCATACTTAGGTAATTCATTTCATACGGCGTGTTGTTCATGTTTCTCTGTTATTGCATTGCATTGGCTTTCTTAGGTAATTCATTTCATACTTCAGACTACAAGGGCTCTTAGGTTTCACTATTGATCATATTACTTTAATTTTCTGTGTTCTGTTTTAGTTTGTGCAGGTTCCTGCCGCGGTCGTGGTCGTGGAAGAGGGGTCACCTGTGTTGCGTACAACAGGGGTAAGGTGTGGATTAATGGCAGCAGACCAGAAGTTGCAAGAGCATACGCAGAACAATCTCAAGAGGATCTGCGTCACTTCTTTCCCAGTCGAGCAATGGAAATGGTTAGCGGGGGCGTCATGTTTTTTTGTGCAATGGCCCGCCCAAATTCAGAACCTCAATTGATCCTCTCTGGAGTTTCCCCGGAGTAGTGAGATCAGCAACGTGGGATCCACTCGGGTTACCAGTCAAAACTGAAATTTAAATTTCTCACCGTTTTGGGATCGTACAGCCGTTGGCATTAGGCTCGTACAGCCGTTGGAAGGATAGGCTCGTACAGCCGTTGGAAAAGTAGGATAGTTTGGGACAGCCGTTGCCATTAGGCTCATACAGGCGTCGGAAAAGGAGGATAGTCGTTAGAAAAATATTATTTAACGGTTATTTAACTGTTACAGTTGCATTTACTTTTTCTCCGTTTTTTATTTGTTTGACATGTTTTGTTTTTTATTTGTTTGAATTGTTTACCAAGTTTTTTACAATTTATTTGTATTTATTTTTGACCTTTTTTGTTTTTCATTTCTTTGAAATGTTTTATGATGTTTCTTGCATTATATCATAGTCATCTCTGTTTTTGCAATTTGAAATGTAAATTTTGTTTGAACTGAAAAGTTGAAATGTAAATTTTGTTTGAACTGAAGAGGAGGAAGATCAATACTGTGAAGAAAAGATTGGGGAGATTTGGATGGAAGAAATATCACTATGAATTGTGCATAGGATAAAGGAAATAGAGGTGGTGGCAGTGCTACAGTGGATGAGGCGGCTACAATGGGAGTGGCAGTGGCTATAAAAGCCATCGTAGTAGTCGCTATGGAGGTGATCGCAATAGCGGTGGTTACGGCGGTGAAGGCTATGGTGATGAAGGATGGGTCCCAATATGGACGTTGTAGATTCTCTTACGATGGTGGATGGGGAATTAAATCTTATTTCATTATAGTTCTATGAATATTATTTCTTGTTGGAGATTTTTGTGTCTTGGTAGAAGGTAGTGTATAGGAGGGATCTGGTTCTAGTTGAAATTGATACTTTTCTTTTGTTAGTAGTCTTAGGTGTAGCTGTATTTTAGCCCTATATTTTCAGATTTAGTCAATGAAAAAAATCTCTAGGGTGTTTGAAAAGTAGTTGCTCCTGATGTTGAATTCTACTGTTTTGTTGGTGGCCTTTCATGGTCAGTTCATTATAGGAATGAAAGGATGCCTTCCTACCTTACGATGAGGTCATGGCTCGCATGGACTTCATGGTTGTGAGCAATGGAGATATTGGGAGGTCCAAAACTTTAGATTCATGACTTTTGAGGATGAAGAATCAATGAGAAATGCTATTGAATAGATGAATGCAAGAGATTTGGACGGAGAAACATCACTATGAATCATGCTCAGGATAGAGGAAGTGGAGGTAGGCAGCTATAGTGGTAGTTGTGGTGGAGTTATGTTTGGGTAGAAGGTATTCAATTTTTTATATATATTAATTTTTTTTTTTTTTTTTTTTTTTTTTTATAAATTATAGTTGTAGTAGTAGTGGCTATGGAGATAGCCATGAGTGATATGAATGCAAATATAGAGGCAGTCGACGAGCAATATAAACGCAACTATGGAGGCAGTTGGAACAACTCGGCTACGACGATGGCAGGTCCCGATATGGAGGTAACTTCTTTAAATATGGTAGATTTAGATGTTAAATATTTATGTATACCATTTCACGGTGGATCTTGTTATGTTTTGGTAGAAGGTATTCTAATTTTTTATATAAAGTTAAATTTTATTTTTGGTTTTGATGTATTTTTATGAATAATTATTTTAATAAAAATTCAATATTATTTTGAGGGGGTAGAAATCCCTCCTAAAACCCCAAGGATGGTTGTAGGCCTTCTTGAGGACGTGTCTTTTTTTGTGTGTGATTTTATAGTACATTATTTTTATTATGTTTTTATAATTAGATTAAATTTTTTAGAATAATATTTTGAATGTAATAACAAATTTTGTTAAATAAAACAAATATTTTTTTGAAAAATGCTTGTTTTAGCACTTCTTTTAATTGAGTATCATATTTATTGATTATAGCTATTGTAGGGGTATTCTTTCCTACATACCAACATGCTTCACCTCTTTTAGCTTGAGCACTTGCTAACCCTAAAAATTAAACATTCCAAATAAAACACACTTATCCATTCACCTAGTGGATTTTTTTACCTAACCCTACTATAGGGAGATGTTATGTTCTATATTTTGACATGCCTTGCCCTATCCAAGAGCCCATGCGCACACTAAGTAGAAAATTAAACATCCAATATAAAGCCCCCATGCCTAGTAGTTTTTTAAACATAATGCAAATATAAGAGGTATTTCGTTCGATGACACGATTTCTCTCCCATGTGCACACTAAGTAGAAAAATAAACATCCAATATAAATCCTCCTTGCCTAGTAGGTTTTTAAACCTAAGGTAAATATAGGGGTATTTTATTTGATGACATGATTTGGCTCTTATCTAGGATGACATGGAATAATGGTTTGACATGATTTCACATGTATGTCGGACAATGTTGTATGGGTTTGCACATCACATCACACTACTATAAGTGAGCATCATACAATTTGACTATGTGTGAGTCAACACAACATGATCTTATAGGGGAATGCAATATGGTCTTGTATTGGATGGTGCGGTCTAACCCTTTGCAAGTTGATATGTCATAGCCTACTATTATGAAATAGTGTGTTATGGTTGGTGATCCAATACAACACGATCTAGCCTCATGTGAGATGATATGGTGTAATACATCCATACATAAGATGACATAATATTTTTTGTGCTCTTTTAAGTTTATTACCCATAAGATGATATGTCATGGTCCATTCCCATGGGACGATGTGTTGCATGAAAAGGAGGTAGGAGGGATTTCATGGCAAGAGAAAAAGGGCTTACGTCAGTAAGCTGCAAGAGCATGGACGAGCTCAAAACAGTCCATCTTGATCTTAGTTAAGGA
Source organism: Wollemia nobilis (assembly GCA_028583015.1). Classification (NCBI taxonomy): domain Eukaryota; kingdom Viridiplantae; phylum Streptophyta; class Pinopsida; order Araucariales; family Araucariaceae; genus Wollemia; species Wollemia nobilis. The sequence continues at coordinate 50,637 of JAQPPZ010013774.1, forward strand.
CAGAAGCATCACAAGCAATAGGTAGTGTTACAAGGTTATCCACAAAATGAGGTTCCAAGAACTAAACATCAATGATCTCCATTAGCAAAAAGTTTCAAATACATGGAGAGATTTACCTAATTGTAGATGCAAGCACTCAAGCAAGAAAAATTTTTTAATTTATTGAAAAGAATTTATGGTAAGCCTCGAAATCTATTTGAAATATTTTGTATCACATAGTTTAGGTGCAAGTAATTTTAATGAAAATTTCTAAATTTCAAAACATGACATTCTATATGTTTTTATGTTGTCTATCTTGATGTAAAAGAATAAAGAAAAAGTGAGCATAAATTATACATGTGAAAATGTTCCCAATTAGTAAAATTCACAAGATTCATTAAATACTTGGATGTTGGAAGCTTTCTTAGGTAATCATATTTTATATCTAAAATCTATTTTAAATAATATTCTCCATGTATTACTATTGATAACAAAAAATTATAACTTAAAAAAATATTTTTTGTGTTCTATTTTAGTTTGTGCAGGTTCCTGCCGCGGTCGTGGTCGTGGAAGAGGGGTCACCTGTGTTGCGTACAACAGGCGTAAGGTGGGGATTAATGGCAGCAGACCCGAAGTTGCAAGAGCATACGCAGAACAATCTCAAGAGGATCTGCGTCACTTCTTTCGTTGTCGAGCAATGGAAATGGCTAGCGGGGGCGTTATGTTTTTCTGTGCAATGGCCCGCCCAAATTCAGAACCTCAATTAATCCTCTTTGGAGTTTCCCCGCAGTAGTGAGATCAGCAACGTGGGATCACTCGGTTACAAGTCAAAACTAAAATTTAAATTTCTCACCGTTTGAGATAGCCGTTGGCATTAGGCTCGTACAGCCGTTGGAAGGATAGTCACTCGTACAACCGTTGGAAAAGGAGGATAGTTTGGGACAGCCGTTGGAAAAGGAGGATAGTCGTTCGAAAAATATTATTTAATGGTTACAGTTGCATTTTCTTTTTCTCCTTTTTTTATTTGTTTGATATGTTTTGTTTTTATTTGTTTGACGTGTTTACCAAGTTTTTTACAATTTGTTTGCTTTTATTTTTGACCTTTTCTGTTTTTCATTTCTTTGAAATGTTTTATGATGTTTCTTGCACTATATCATAATCATCTATGTTTCTGCAATTTGAAATGTTAATTTTGTTTGAATTGAAAAGTTGAAATGTAAATTTTGTTTGAACTGAAGAGTAGGAAGATCAATACTATGAAGAAAATATTGGGGAGATTTAGACAGGAGAAATATCACTATGAATTGTGCTCAGGATAAAGGAAGTAGAGGTGGTGGCAGTGCTACAGTGGATGAGGCGGCTACAATGGCGGTGGCAGCGGCTATAAAAGCCATCGTAGTATTCGCTATGGAGGTGATCGCAGTAGCAGTGGTTACGGTAGTAAAGCCTATGGCGATGAAGAACGGGTCCCAATATGGATGTTGTAGCTTCTCTTGCAATGGTGGATGGGGAAGTTAAATCTTATTTGATTATAGTTTTATGAGTATTATTTCCTGTTGGAGCTTGTTGTGTCTAGGTAGAAGGTAGTGTATAGGAGGGATCTGGTTCTAGTTGAAATTGATACGTTTCTTTTGTTAGTAGTCTTAGGTGTAACTGTATTTTAGCCCTATATTTTAAAATTTAGTCAATGAAAAAAATCTCTAGGGTGTTTGAAAAGTAGTTGCTCCTGATGTTGAATTCTATTGTTTTGTTGGTGGTCTTTCATGGTCAGTTGATGAAAGGAACGAAAGGATGCCTTCCTACCTTACGGTGAGGTCATGACTCACATGGACTTCATGGTTGTGAGCAATGGAGAGACTGGGAGGTCCAAAAACTTTAGATTCATGACTTTTGAGGATGAAGAATCATTGAGAAATGCTATCGAATAGATGAATGCGAGAGATTTGGATAGGAGAAACATCACCGTGAATCATGCTCAGGATAAAGAAAGTGGAGGTAGGTAGCTACAGTGGCAACTGTGGTGACTATGATAGTTGTAGTAGTAGTGGCTATGGAGATAGCCATGAGTGATATGAATGCAAATATAGAGGCAGTCGCGAGCAATATGAATGCAACTATGGAGGTAGTTGGAACAACTACGGCTATGACGATGGCGGGTCCCGATATGGAGGCAACTTCTCTAAAGATGGTATATGTAGATGTTAAATATTTATGTATACCATTTCACGGTGGATCTTGTTATGTTTTGGTAGAAGGTATTCTAATTTTTTATATATAGTTAAATTTTATTTTTGATTTTGATGTATTTTTATGAATAATTATTTTAATAAAAATTCAATATTATTTTGAGGGGGTAGAAATCCCTCCTAAAACCCAAATGATGGTTGTAGGCCTTCTTGAGGACGTGTCTTCATTTGTGTGTGATTTTATAGTACATTATTTTTATTATGTTTTTATAATTAGATTAATTTTTTTAGAATAATATTTTGAATGTAATAACAAATTTTGTTAAATAAAACAAATATTTTTTCTGCAAAATGCTTGTTTTAGCACTTCTTTTAATTGAGTATCATCTTTATTTTTTATAGCTACTATAGGGGTATTGTGTCCTACATACCAACATGCTTCACCTCTTTTAGCTTGAGCACTTACTAACCTTAAAAATTAAATATTCCAAATAAAACACACTTATCCATTCACCAAATGGCTTTTCTTACCTAACCCTACTATAGGGAGATGTTACGTTCTATATTTTGACATGCCTTGCCCTACCCAAGAACCCATGTGCACACTAAGAAGAAAAATAAACATCCAATATAAAGCCCCCATGCCTAGTAGGTTTTTAAACCTAATGCAAATATAAGAGGTATTTTGTTTGATGACTTTGATGACACGATTTATCTTCGATGTGCACACTAAGTAGAAAAATAAACATCCAATATAAATCCTCCTTGCCTAGTAGGTTTTTAAACCTAAGGTAAATATAGGTGGTATTTTATTCGATGACATGATTTGGCTCTTATCTAGGATGACATGGAATAATGGTTTGACATGATTTCACATGTATGTGGGACAATGTGGTATGGGTTGGCACATCATATCATACTACTGTAAGTGAGCATCATACAATTTGGCCATGTGTGAGTCAACACAATATGGTCCAACCCTATATGGGGTTTCACATTACAACATGATATTATAGGGGAATGCAATATGGTCTTGTATTGGATGGTGCGGTCTAACCCTTTGCAAGTTGATATGTCATAGCCTACTATTATGAAATAGTGTGTTATGGTTGGTGATCCAATACAACACGATCTAGCCTCATGTGAGATGATATGGTGTAATACATCCATACATAAGATGACATAATGTTTTTTTTGCTCTTATAGGTTTATTACCCATAAGATGATATGTCATGGTCCATTCCCATGGGATGATGTGTTATGGAAAAAGGCCCTATGTAGGAGAGCATTTCATGGCCCACTTTTATAAATTGACTCAAAGTGGTCTTACCTCATATAAGACTATGCATCATGGTCGAGTCTCACATATAGTCTAGTCTTGATGCAAGTTAAAGTGGGATAAACTAGGAGGCTAGCATGGTGAAGGCCCAAGACCATAGGTAGTGTTGACATAGAGTATAGAAAAGGCTTATCCACAACAAATGAGGTTTCCAAGAATTAAATACAGATCTAAAATAATATATCCTCCTATTTAGTCTACAAAATCAGACTTTTACCTAAAACTACTATGGGGTAGACTTTTACCTATATTGTATGATGTACAAGACATATAACTTCTAAAAAATAAGAACTTAATGTAACAAAATAGTATATATTTTTAATTTATTGAATATAGAATTTAATGGTAAGCCTCGAAATCTTCTTTGAAATAATTGTTGTATCACATAGTTTAAGACAATAATTTAATGAAAATTTCTAAATTTAACATAAAACTTAACATTCTATATGTTTTTATGTTTTCTATCTTGCTGTAAAAGAATAAATAAAAAGTGAGCTTAAATTATACATGTAAAAAAGTCAAATAAAAAATTAAAAGATTCATTAAATACTTGGATGTTGGTAAATATTTCTATTATGCAATCATATTTTATATCTAAAATTTATTTTAAATAATATTTTCCATGTAATTATATTTATAAACAAAAAATTAACTTTAAAAAATATTTTTATACCATGGGAGGTCCCTGGTTCGAATCTCCACCCTACCAAATGTACATTGGGTACCCAAAATCCAGTTGATAATGCTGGTGCGGTCACGACTGAGCGTGACTTTAGGGTGATTTTGATGGTGTAGAAATTTCTCAGATCCAAGTTAGCCCTCCAAGATAAAAAATTTAATAATAACTTGAACAAATAGATTAATAATATTGAAAAATAAAGTAGAAAATATTAATGTCTTAGATAGAATAACATAATGTTTAAAATACGATGGAATAACTGTAGAAAAATTAACTATATACAATTGTTTACTTTAAACAATCTTAATAACATTGAACCTTTAAATCTACAAATTTTCGTTCATAACATAATAATTGAATGACATGTTTTACATATGATACATGTAAAGAGATAAACAAAACTAAAGACTTCTTGAAAATAAAAAACTATTAAAAAAAACAATCATCAAAATAAAATATGAAGATATTTTTGTTTAACTTACTAATTTCAAAATAATGTTTAATATAAAATTATATAAATGTAAAAAATTGTATGAATATTGAAAATTTTAATTTTATGTATAATAATTTTAAAAAATAAATCTATAATCTTATATAAATGTAACCCTTATAATTAAGTTTTATTTTAAACAATTATTAATATATTATATTATCAAAACACTTAATTTAGGGTTGTAGGAGGACAAAAATCCTTCCTAGAACACTAAGGATGTCCGTAGACTTTCTTGGGGTGTGTCTTTATTTGTGTGTAATCTTAGAGTTTATTATTTTTGTTATGTTTTATAATTAGATTATTTTTTTAAGAATAATATTTTTAATGTAATAATAAATTCTATTAAATAAAACAAATATTTTTACTAGAAATTGCTTGTTTTATCGCCTCTTTATTTTAGTATCATATTTATTGCTTATAGCTACTATAGGAGTATTGTATCCTACATACCAACATGTCTCACCTCATTTAGCATAAACACTTGCTAACCTTAAAAATTAAACATCTAAAATAAAATCCCACTTATTCATTCACCTAATGGCTTTTTTACCTAAGGCTACTATAGGGAGGTGTTATATTCTATATTTTGACATGTCTTGCCCTGCCCAAGAGCCCATGTGCACACTAAGTAGAAAAATAAACATCCAAAATAAATCCCCCTTGCCTAGTAGGTTTTTAAACCTAAGGTAAATATAGGGGGTATTTTGTTCGATGATATGATTTGGCTCCTATGTAGGATGATGTGGCATCATGGCTTGACATGATTTGACATGTATGTGGGACAATTTTGTATGGGTTGCACATCACATCTTGCTACTTTAAGTGAGCATCGTACAATTTGACCATGTGTGAGTCAACACAACATGGTCCAACCTTATAAGGGGTATCACATTACAATATGATCTTATAGGACAATGTAATATGGCCCTGTATTGGATGGTGTGGTCTAGCCCTTGATATGTCATAGCTTTCTATGATATAATGTGTCATGGTTGGTGATACCATGCAACATGATCTAGTCTCATGTAAGATGATGTGGTGCAATACAACCATACACAAGATGACAAAATGTTTCCTGTTCTTGTAGGCTAACTACCCGCAAGATGACATGTCATGGTCCATTCTCATTGGATGGTGTGTTATAGAAAAAGGCCCTATGTAGGAGCATTTCATGGCCCACTTTTATAGATCGACTCAAAGTGGTCTTGCCTCATATAAGACTATGCATCATGGCCCAATCTCATAGATAGTCTAGTCTTGATGCAAGTTAAGGTGGGATAAACTAGGAGGCTAGCATGGTCAAGGCCCAAGACCATAGGTAGTTTTGACATAGAGTGCGGAAAAGTCTTATCCACATCAAATGAGGTTTCCAAAAACTAAAATGCAGTTCTAAAATAATAGATCCTCCTATTTAGTCTACCAAATTAGACTTTTACCTAAAGCTATTGGGTGGATTTTTACCTATATTATATGATGTATAAGGTATATAAATTTTAAAAATAAGAACTTAATGTAATAAGATAATGTATTTTTTAATTTATTGAACCAAACATTTACTATCACATATTATAGATTTTATAGTTAACGTATTTTAAAATATTATTTTTAAAAACCCACTTGTTGTAGGTGAGTTAGAGGGTAGGGCAATTCAAGGGAGGTTCTTGGTTTGAATCTCCACCCTACCAAATGCACATTGGGTACCCAAAATCTAGTTGATAATATTGATACGATAATGGTCGGGTATGACTCCCGACTGATTTTGATGATGTAGAACCTCCTGGTCATGGTTTTGTTACCAAGGTAGCCCCACAAAGGGTTTTTCCCTAAATTCAAAAAATATATATATAATTTTTAAAAATGTAGATTAATATAAAAAACATAAACATTAACCAACTCTGGAAACACATACGAATAAAGAAAGACACATACTTAAGAATTTTTGTGAGCATCCTTGGAGGGTTTGGGGGTTTTACCGTCCTTCAAAGATCTTAATTTTTATTAAAAAATTATTTATAGATGTATGTTATGAATTGGATAAAACAATATATAATTTAATGGTAATCCTTGAAATATTCTTTGAAATAATTGTTGTATCTCTCAGTTTTCAAGTTCTAACTTTAACTCTTAAATCCATTATATAAAAAAACTTAACATTATATATGTTTTTATGTTTTTCTATCTTACTGCAAAAGTATAAAGAAAAAGTGAGCATAAATTATACATTTAAAAAAGTTAAATAAAAAATTAACAATAGATTGAATTACAAGAAAATAATATAATTAACAAAAAAAAAAAACTATATTCTTTTAAATAAATAAAAAGATTCAAAAAATATTGATTGTTTAAATAATTTTTTTTTTATTGACAACGTCTATTAACATTATCCAATAAATGTTTCAAAAACATATTCCTACCATATGCTTTTCTATCTTCTCACAAAAGAAAAATGAAAAATAAAATAGTAAAATTTATAATGCAACAATTGACTGTTTCTACAAAAGTCAAATTAAAGTTTAATAATAGACTTAATTATAAGATAAAACTATAAATAACAAGTAAAAATTATATTCTTTTATATAAATATTATCATTCAAAATAATATTATATTTTAAAAAAGAATCTTTTATTGACAACATCTAAAAAATCAAATTAAAAATTAATAATAGATCTCATTACAACTTAAAAATATAAATATCAAGCAAAAATTATATGCTTCTATATAAATAAAAACTTTCAAAACAATACTATCTATTAAAAAGAAATATTTTATTCATAGCATTATTATCACTATGTAACAAATATCTCAAAAACATATTCACTTAAAAATAAAATAGAGATGTTTCTCTTAAAAAATCACCTACTATCGTGTATGTTTAAAATCAAATGGAGGCTGATTAAAAGAGTCATTAAATACTTGGATGTTAGTAAATATTTTTGTTATGCAATCATATTTTATATCTAAAATCTATTTTAAACAATATTCTCCATGTAATTATATTTATAAACAAAAAATCACAACTTTAACAAATATTTTGATAATACCCACGTGTTGTAGGTTAGTTGGAGAGGGTAGGGCAATCCTCCAAGAGATGACCATGTATATTTTCAATTATAATAAAGAATTTATAATATAATATATCAGATTTTCAATTTTAATGCTTTCATATAATTTTCTTTAAAAAATCAAAATATTTATATTAATATATTTTATATTTTTAATAGAAAAATATTATCTTAAAATATATATTTTTAATAAAATAATATTTGTTAGGAATTTCGTTCCAAGAAATTAACTCTATTTACTAACACAATTTATTACTCATATTTTAATTAACGAAAGTACAATTTAATCAATCCACAAGTCACATGTTTCTTTCTCTTTAAAAGGAAAAACATTCAATCTACCTAAATCTAAAAATATTATATTCCATTCATTTTAATAAATTTGAGTGTGAGATTTTTTTAGCTTTAAGAGATGCCCTTCCCAAATGATAGAAACCATGAAAGCACGATGGGAACGAAAGTGTTATGGAAGCTTAGGCAAAATAGTTACAAAGTACACTTTTTACTTTAGAAGAATATCTTACTATGATCATTAAAAAAAAAAATTACCCATCTACTCATCAGCCAGAAATTGAACTTAATATTTCGTCGTCGATAAGCAAACAAGTCGTCAAAATAGCTTTTCGGTGTCCACTTGTCCGCCACCCATTTGAATATCTTTTAAACATAATCTTTTAACTGAATCGTTTTAGCTTTTTGCTTTTATTCTGACCGAAAAATTGAACCGAAAAAGGTTGCTTTGACCTTAAGAAATCTGAATTATCCGTTGAGAGTTGGCCTCGCATTTGGGTTTCCTGGTTTTGACTTGGCCTGATTTTGATTGCAAAACAAATGCACCGGTGATCGCCATTGGAGACGATGATCTGTGGAAACTGCTGCATCATCAACCTGCAACCTTCTGTTTGCCTTTGCCTGCGAAAGTCTCATCCTCGTCGCTTACTATGGAAATTTGGAATACGGAGAGATTGCCCTGCAAACTTGAAGGCGATTTTAAATTGCCAAGGGACACATACAAAAAAGAAGTGTATTCTTTGTTCGATGGGGTCATCGCCATTGGAGACGATTATCTGTCGAAAGTGCTGCACATGACTTGAGGTGACGGCGAAAATAGCTATGCCCAAACTTCGAGCAGGCAAGGCTCTGTCTTCAAAGTTATGCAGCCTGCCTTTTCCCGACTACTTCATTTGTTCCCCGTTGAGGACCATCAAGATTTGGTTAGTATTGCGGGCTTGGGCTGCGCCACCGGAATGAACACCATCTCTGCAGTTGATTTTATTAAAATTTCTGTGTTGCGTGCAGAGAGAGGTTTGGCAGTCCCGCAGGTGCAGGTGCAGGTAATTTTCCACGACCTACCTTCCAACGATTTCAATGACTTGTTCATGTTGTTGAAGTCGATCAAACCGGAGTACTTGGCGGCGGGAGTGCCCGGGACGTTCTACGGCGTGCTGTTCCCGTTTAGTAGCATTCACATATGTTTCTCTATTATGGCATTGCATTGGCTTTCTTAGGTAATTCATTTCAGACTTCAGACTACAAGGGCTCTTAGGTTTCACTATTGATCATATTACTTTAATTTTCTGTGTTCTGTTTTAGTTTATGCAGGTTCCTGCCGCGGTCGTGGTCGTGGAAGAGGGGTCACCTGTGTTGCGTACAACAGGGGTAAGGTGGGGATTTATGGCAGCAGACCAGAAGTTGCAAGAGCATACGCAGAACAATCTCAAGAGGATCTGCGTCACTTCTTTCGCTGTCGAGCAATGGAAATGGCTAGCGGGGGCGTCATGTTTTTTGTGCAATGGCCCGCCCAAATTCAGAACCTCAATTGATCCTCTCTGGAGTTTCCCCCAAATTCAGAACCTCAATTGATCCTCTCTGGAGTTTCCGCGCAGTAGTGGGATAGCCGTTGGCATTAGGCTCGTACAGCCGTTGGAAGGATAGTCGCTCGTACAGCCGTTGGAAGGATAGTCGCTCGTTGGAAAAGGAGGATAGTTTGGGACAGCCGTTGCCATTAGGCTCGTACAGCCGTTGGAAAACGAGGATAGTCATTGGAAAAATATTATTTAATGGTTACAGTTGCATTTACTTTTTCTCTGTTTTTTATTTGTTTGACATGTTTTGTTTTTTATTTGTTTGAAGTGTTTACCAGTTTCTTACAATTTATTTGTTTTTATTTTTGACATTTTTTGTTTTTCATTTCTTTGAAATGTTTTATGATGTTTCTTGCACTATATAATGGTCATCTCTGTTTCTGCGATTTGAAATGTAAATTTTGTTTGAACTGAAAAGTTGAAATGTAAATTTTGTTTGAACTGAAGAGGAGGAAGATCAATACTGTGAAGAAAATATTGGGGAGATTTGGACGGAAGAAATATCACTATGAATTGTGCATAGGATAAAGGAAGTAGAGGTGGTGGCAGTGCTACAGTGGATGAGACGGCTACAATGGGAATGGCAGCGGCTATAAAAGCCATCGTAGTAGTCGCTATGGAGGTGATCACAATAGCGGTGGTTACGACGGTGAAGGCTATGGCGATGAAGGACGGGTCCCAATATGGACGTTGTAGCTTCTCTTGCGATGGTGGATGGGGAAATTAAATCTTATTTCATTATAGTTTTATGAATATTATTTCCTGTTGGAGCTTTTTGTGTCTTGGTAGAAGGTAGTGTATAGGAGGGATCTGGTTCTAGTTGAAATTGATACGTTTTCTTTGTTAGTAGTATTTGGTGTAGCTGTATTTTAGCCCTATATTTTCAGATATAGTCAATGAAAAAAAATCTCTAGGGTGTTTGAAAAGTAGTTGCTCCTGATGTTGAATTCTACTGTTTTGTTGGTGGCCTTTCATGGTCAGTTGATGATAGGAATGAAAGGATGCCTTCCTACCTTACGGTGAGGTCATGGCTCGCATGGACTTCATGGTTGTGAGCAATGGAGAGATTGGGAGGTCCAAAAACTTCAGATTCATGACTTTTGAGGATGAAGAATCAATGAGAAATGCTATTGAATAGATGAATGCGAGAGATTTGTACAGGAGAATCATCACTGTGAATCATGCTCAGGACAAAGGAAATGGAGGTAGGTAGCTACAATGGCAGTTGTGGTGGCTATGATAGTTGTAGTAGTAGTGGCTATGGAGAGAGCCATGAGTGATATGAATGCAACTTTAGAGGCAGCCACGAGCAATATGAACACAACTATGGAGGCAGTTGGAGCAGCTGCGGCTATGACGGTGGCAGGTCCCGATATGGAGACGACTTCTCTAAATATGGTAGATGTAGATGTTAAATATTTATGTATACCATTTCACGGTGGATCTTGTTATGTTTTGGTAGAAGGTATTCTAATTTTTTATATATAGTTCAATTTTATTTTTTATTTTGATGTATTTTTATGAATAATTATTTTAATAAAAATTCAATATTATTTTGAGGGGGTAGAAATCCCTCCTAAAACCCCAAGGATGGTTTTAGGCCTTCTTGAGGACGTGTCTTTATTTGTGTGTCATTTTATAGTTCATTATTTTTATTATGTTTTTATAATTAGATTAAATTTTTTAGAATAATATTTTGAATGTAATAACAAATTTTGTTAAATAAAACAAATATGTTTTTTGAAAAATGCTTGTTTTAGCACTTCTTTTAATTGAGTATCATATTTATTGCTTATAGCTACTATAGGGGTATTGTGTCCTACATACCAACATGCTTCACCTCTTTTAGCTTGAGCACTTGCTAACCCTAAAAATTAAACATTCCAATTAAAACACACTTATCCATTCACCTAATGGATTTTTTTACCTAACCCTACTATAGGGAGATGTTATGTTCTATATTTTGACATGCCTTGCCCTACCCAAGAGCCCATGCGTACACTAAGTAGAAAAATAAACATCCAATATAAAGCCCCCATGCCTAGTAGTTTTTTAAACCTAATGCAAATATAAGAGGTATTTCGTTCGATGACACGATTTCTCTCCCATGTGCACACTAAGTAGAAAAATAAACATCCAATATAAATCCTCCTTGCCTAGTAGGTTTTTAAACCTAAGGTAAATATAGGGGTATTTTATTTGATGACATGATTTGGCTCTTATCTAGGATGACATGGAATAATGGTTTGACATGATTTCACATGTATGTCGGACAATGTTGTATGGGTTGGCACATCACATCACACTATTGTAAGTGAGCATCATACAATTTGACTATGTGTGAGTCAACACAACATGGTCCAACCCTATATGGGGTTTCACATTACAACATGATCTTATAGGGGAATGCAATATGGTCTTGTATTGGATGGTGCGGTCTAACCCTTTGCAAGTTGATATGTCATAGCCTACTATTATGAAATAGTGTGTTATGGTTGGTGATCCAATACAACACGATCTAGCCTCATGTGAGATGATATGGTGTAATACATCCATACATAAGATGACATAATATTTTTTTTACTCTTATAAGTTTATTACCCATAAGATGATATGTCATGGTCCATTCCCATGGGACGATGTGTTATGGTAAAAGGCCCTATGTACGAGAGCATTTCATGGCCCACTTTTATAGATCGACTCAAAGTGGTCTTACCTCATATAAGACTATGCATCATGGTCGAGTCTCACATATAGTCTAGTCTTGATGTAAGTTAAGGTGGGATAAAGTAGGAGGCTAGCATGGTCAAGATCCAAGACCATAGGTAGTGTTGACATAGAGTATGGAAAAGGCTTATCCACAACAAATGATATTTCCAAAAACTAAATGCAGATCTAAAATAATAGATCCTCCTATTTAGTCTACAAAATTAAACATTTACCTAAAACTACTATGGGGTAGACTTTTACCTATATTGTATGATGTACAAGACATATAACTTCTAAAAAATAAGAACTTAATGTAACAAAATAGTATATTTTTTTAATTTATTGAATAAGAATTTAATGGTAAGCCTCGAAATCATCTTTGAAATAATTGTTGTATCACATAGTTTAAGACAATCTTAAAATTCTATATGTTTTTATGTTTTCTATCTTGTTGTAAAATAATAAAGAAAAAGTGAGCATAAATTATACATCTAAAAAAGTCAAATAAAAAATTAAAAGAGTCATTAAATACTTGGATGTTGGCAAAGATTTTTGTTATGCAATCATATTTTATGTCTAAAATCTTTTTAAAACAATATTCTCCATGTAATTATATTTATAAACAAAAAATCACAACTTTAACAAATATTTTGATAATACCCACATGTTGTAGGTTAGTTGGAGAGGGTAGGGTAATCCTCCAACAGATGACCATGTATATTTTCAATTATAATAAAGAATTTATAATATAATATATCATATTTTCAATTTAATGCTTTCATATAATTTTCTTTAAAAATTCAAAATATTTATATTAATATATTTTATATTTTTAATAGCAAAATATTATCTTAAAATATATTTTTTAATAAAATGTGTAATTATATTTATAAACAAAAAATCACAATTTTAACAAATATTTTGATAATACCCACGTGTTGTAGGTTAGTTGGAGAGGGTAGGGTAATCCTCCAAGAGATGACCATGTATATTTTCAATTATAATAAAGAATTTATAATATAATATATCATATTTTCAATTTTAATGCTTTCATATAATTTTCTTTAAAAATTCAAAATATTTATATTAATATATTTTATATTTTTAATAGCAAAATATTATCTTAAAATATTTTTTGTTAATAAAATGATATTTGTTGAGAATTTTGTCGGAGTAATCAACTAGTTTGTATTAATCAGAAAGGATTAAATAGAACAATACATGCCCTAATAAGCCCGGAGGTTACGGAACCACCCGTGGCTGAAATAGGCCTTGTTATAACAAATAACAATAATAATGTAATAATAACATGCTAACAATAATGTACGCTAACATCCCCCCTTATTACATTATTTGGGTAATAATATAACTACTAGCTATACTAACATCCCCCCTGATTACATCATTTTGCAATACAAAGAGAGCTGCGAAACAATTCAAATTTGACACGTCCAAGTGCCTTAGTGAAAATGTCTGCAACTTGAGCATCGGTGGGAATGTGCTGAAGCTGAATTCGGTGCTTCGAAACTTCATCTCGAATGAAATGACATTGTGTGTCAATGTGTTTTGTTCTTTCATGATGAACTGGATTCTTGACTAGGTTCAGAACACCCTGATTGTCGCAAAACAAGTGTATTGGAGATTTGGATGGATGACCCATACTTGTCAGAATGCGACGCAACCATATCACTTCGCACACAACATCACGTGCGGCACGATATTCTGCCTCTGTTGATGATATAGCAACCACCTGTTGCTTCTTGTTGTGCCAAGAGACAGGACCGGATCCAAGATGAAAAATATATCCTGAAGTTGACTTGCGATCATCAAATGATCCGGCATAGTCGGAGTCCGTGTATCCCTGTAAGAAGAATTTGTTGTTCCTCTTGTATTCTAGGCCATATTCCATTGTGCCACGGACATAGTGAAGAACACGTTTTGCTGCTTTCCAATGAGTGGTCTTAGGCTCCTGCATGAACCTCGAAAGATAGTTCATAGCAAATACGAGATCTGGCCTAGTATTGGTCAGATATATGAGACTCCCAATCAACTGTCGATAGAGAGTACCATCTACCTGAGGTGATTCATCATATCGCGATAACTGAAGTCCTGTCTCCATCGGAGTTGCCATTGGCTTGCAATCAGTCATGCGATATTTTTCCAACAATGTCTTGGCATATTTTTTCTGAGACACTTTGATGTAGTGCTCCTTCTGGCTGACTTCCAGACCAAGACAATAATGGAGAAGTCCGAGATCTGACATCTCAAAAGATTGACACAAGTCTCTTTTGACAGTAGAGATCATAGTTTCTGAACTCCCTGTAATGAGCAGATCATCAACATAGAGTACAAGCAACACTATCTCAGAACCCTATTTCTTGAAATAGAGGTTTGCATCTGACGGACATCTCTTAAAACCATGTTGCAGGAGGTGATTGTCCATTTTTATATACCAAGCTCGAGGAGCTTGTTTCAGGCCATATAAGGATTTGACCAATTTGCAAACTTTCTGCTGTTGGCCTTCCACTGCAAATCCTTCTGGCTGAGTCATATAGACTTCTTCTTGGAGATCACCATTCAGAAAAGCACTTTTGACATCCATCTGGTGAACTTTCCACCCAAACTGTGCTGCCATAGCACAAATAACTCGAATTGTTGTCATCCGAGCAGTAGGTGCAAAAGTTTCCTCATAGTCAATGCCTTCCTTTTGAGCATAGCCCTTTGCAACAAGACGGGCCTTATGCTTATCAATTGTCCCATCTGCTTTGTACTTGACTTTATACACCCATTTGCAGCCAATGGGCTTCTTTCCATGCGGCAGATCGACAAGCTTCCAAGTTTTGTTTTTCATCAAAGACTTATACTCTGCATCCATAGCAGCCTTCCACTGAGGCTCACCGAGAGCAACTTGTACTGATGCAGGTTCAAGATCGTCTATTGAAGACATAAACACCTTATCACTATCAATATCCATATCTTCTGTATCTCTCTCTGGATCTACAGAAAGTTCCTCAAAATATTGACATAGATCATCAACCCCAGTATTCTCTGTTGCAGCTTTCTCCTGTCGAGCCATGCTACGAGTACGAGGTCTATCCAATGTCAAATCTGGTGGAGTGGATAGCTTAGAGTCTTTGATTGTATTTGTACACCACTTTGGATTCTTCTTCTTAGGTGTTGAAGATGAAGAAGAACCTCCAACTTTTGATGAAGGAGATTTAGCAACCTGTGTTTCCACAAGGTCTAGGTATACATCTGATGTGTTTGCTGATGTGAAAGCCTCATCAAAAACTACATCTCTACTAATGTGAATCTTCTTGGTCAAGGGATCAATCAAACGATAACCCTTAGAGTGCTCATCATAGCCAAGAAGAATACACTTCAATGTCTTCTCATCTAGCTTCTTCCTTTTCTCTTTTGGTATGTGCATGAAAGCTTTACATCCAAAAATGCGTAGATGAGAAATGGAGGGTTTCCTACCACTCCATGCTTCCTGTGGAGTCATTCCTTGTAGGGCCTTTGTGGGTGCCCTATTCAATAGATATACTGCTGTGGTGACAGCTTCTGCCCAATATAGTTGCTCAAGTCTAGCTCCTGTGAGCATGCAACGAACCATTTCCATGATGGAACGATTCCTCCTTTCAGCAACTCCATTTTGCTGAGGAGTATAAGCAGTAGTTAACTGTCTTGTGATCCCATTTTCTTTCAAGAATGCAGAAAATTCTTTAGAGGTGAACTCCCCCCCTCGATCTGAGCGGAGGGTCTTTATAGAAGTCCCTGACTCCTTCTCAACAGATTTCTTGAATTGCTGAAAGAAGCCAAATGCTTCAGATTTCAGTTGAAGAAAGAATACCCACATCTTTCGTGAATAATCATCCACAAATAACTGAAAATACCTCTTACCCCCACAACTGTTGGGAGTGAAGGGACCGCACAGATCGGTATGAACCAACTCCAGAGGTTTCTTTGCTCTTGTAGAGCTCTTTTCAAAAGGCACTCTATGCTGCTTTCCTGCCAAGCAGTCAGAGCAAACTGGTAAAGTGGTAGAAAGGGAAGGAAGACCCTTTACCATCTCATACTTACTTAGCTCAAGTAAGTAACCAGAACTCAAATGTCCATATCTCTTGTGCCATAGGGAAGTTGCCTCCTTTGTAGAGACTTTCATGGCTACATGTGGAGTAGAGATAGTATCTAAGGCAAATAAGCCATGCTTATATGAAGCAGTTGCAATGTTCTTACCCCTCCTGGTAATAGAACAACACTTCTTGCCTCCCTCAACACTAAAGTTCACAACCATATCTTTGTCCAGAATTTGTGTGACTGACAACAAATTGTTTGCCAATCCTGGAACATAGAGAACTTTATCAATCTGACACTTGCCATCAGGAAGAGTGACTGAAACAGTGCCTTCTCCCTGAACCTTGTAGGTTTTATCATCGACAATAGTGACAGGTTTGCCCTCTTTGGCCTCAAAAGACTCAAACCACGATTTGTCACCAGTCATGTGCTTACTAGCTCCAGAATCAACATACCATATAGGATCCGTCTGCTTGGACACCGTGGTAGTCATGAGAACTTTGTGGGCTCTCTCAGAATCCATGTCAGATTCTTCAACAACAACATTCACTTGTTGTTTGTTCTTTTGTGGTTTGTTTCGGCCTTTCTGTTTTGATTGCTTATTCTTATGCCAACATCTGTTTGTATCATGACCTTCTTTGTCACAGATCTTGCAATATCTCTTTTTCTGTTGAGGTTGTTTCCCTTTTGAATCCTTTTGTGAATTCCCTCCCTTCTGAAAATTACCCTTCTTCTGGTTCTGCCCTTGCCTGTTGATGTAGAGGGCAGTGTTAGAAGAATCATCTCTCTGTAGTTGGCGTGCCTCCTCCTCTTGAAGCATATTAACCAATTCTACAAAAGTAACTTTTCGTTGTGATACCTGAAGGGAAGTGATCAACACCCGATAAGAATCAGGTAAAGCTCTCAATACAACTGAAGTAAGGAGCTTGTCTTCAACTGGTTCTCCCAAAGAATTCAACTTTGCTTTCAATTCAGAAACTCTGCAAAGAAAGAATTCAACTGTCTCCCCCTGCTTCATGCTTAGACTGTGTAATTGAGATTGAAGAAATAGAATGGTGGAATCATTCTTTCCCTCATATATAGTATTAAGGGCATCCCATGCCGCTTTACTAGTTGCACAGTCAGCAATATGGGGTTGGACTTCATCAGACACAGCAAGCAAGATGAGCACTTTTGCTTTGTTGTCTAGCTTATCAAAGTCTCTTTGAGCAGTAGATGGAGCTGTAGCACCAACAACAGGTGAAGGTCTGGTTGTTGCTCCAGATACAACATCCCATAAGTCATCCATTGCTAGGATGGCCTTCATCTTATTTTTCCATGGTGTGTAATTAGGACCTTTCAACAACTGATGAGAATCAGTCATTAGTTTTGCAGACATGATGAAGGTTCCTTATAACACCAATTGGTCCCCCTTTCGATATACCTTTTGCTAGGCCGTTATACCATACAAAATACCCGCCCTTACGTGAGGGAGACTATAGGTATTTAGAAAGATCAACAAAAATCACCCGCCCTTACGTGAGGGAAACTATAGGTGATCTTTAGAGATCATACGATACGTGGAACATAAGCAGTACTGAAAGGGAATAGTCTTGTTGATGGCACCTACCATAGAAAGTCTGCAATCCGCATGCGTGGGGCGTAACTTCCCCTAAACACTTTGGATTTCAGAACTCTCGTCAGGATTTACGCCTAAACACAAGAACTATTAGGGTAATGGATGGAGTAAAAAAATGCAAAATGGCAAACTTATCTCTCCCCGACGATTTATAGAGAACAAGCTCAGACGTCGTTTTGGCAGCTATATTAGGCGGCGGATACAGTAGCGCAATCACGACAGCTTTACCTGTAAGTGCTGGCCAGAGGTATCACAAATACCGAACGCTACGTAGTGCAATAAATTGCACGGATGGGTTTTAATTATTTCCGGGGACTTAGGGAGTGAATTTTGATTTATTTTAACTTTTAATGTTATAGTGCAAAAAACAAATATGCAACATACAACAAAAAAAGTGCCCACAGGAATAACCCACTAGGTGTCGGGCTCAGCCGAAAATGCACCTTTACAATAATGCCAAAATTGCTTTTTAGAAAAAATTACTCAACATCCCCCCACAATTTTTAATTTTAAAGTATTTTCTTTAAAATATTTTAAATAACTAAAGGTAAAGAAAATTAATAAATTAATTTTATATAGAAGAAAAAAAATTTTAAATCTATATAAAAATAAATCTATTTAATTTATTTTATAATCTTTAATTAAAAAAAATATAAAAGAAAAAAAACTTAAAAAAAAAAATTGCTGAAAAAAAATTACCTTCCGCCACGCCGTGCTAAAAGGTAACTTTTAAAGCCGTCGGGAATCGAACTCCCGACCCCGCGGCTGTAGTCCTTCCGACTGGCGCTCCTGCCAGTCGGGCTACGCCGCCCGACGGGAAGGGAAGGGAAGTCCGTTCCCGTTATTCCCTTCCGCGGCTAGAGGCACGAAAAAATTTTTTTTTGGGATTTTAGTCCCACATCGCCGTGACGGGCGATGATGAAAGGGAATAAAAGGGCAAAGAAGCCCTTTCCCTTTCGATTGCCTACGGGCAATCAGTCGTCCCGCGTGTCCTTTTGTTGCGCCAAGTGGCGCGTGGCCAGTCCGCCACGCGTCGCGTCCGGGTGGCGCGTGGCCAGTCCGCCACGTGTCGCCCGCTCGTCAGTCCAGGTGGCGCGTGGCCAGTCCGCCACGCGTCGCCGCATCGTCGGTCTAGGTGGCACGTGGCCAGTCCGCCACGTGTCATGGCATCAGTCGGCCTCGGGTTTCGTGCCCGGGGTCCAGTCGAGTCGGCCTCGGGTTTCGTGCTCGAGGTCTAGTCAGGTCCAGTCGAGTCGGCCTCGGGATTCGTGCCCGATCCAGTCGGCTCTGTGTCTGTCTCGGGATCCGTGCCCGATCCAGTCGGCTACGGAGGCGGATCTCGAGAATTGTGCCCGGGTCAAGCTGCTTCCGAAGTCTGAGTCCTCGGGAAGCGTGCCAAGTAGATACCGAGCCCTCCCAGTCTTCGCCCGTCCTGCTCTGATACCATGTCGGAGTAATCAACAAGTTTGTATTAATCAGAAAGGATTAAATAGAACAGTACATGCCCTAATAGGCCCGGAGGTTACGGAACCACCCGTGGCTGAAATAGGCCCAGTTATAACAAATAATAATAATAATGTAATAATAACATGCTAACTAATGTACGCTAACAAATTTCGTTCCAAGAAATTAAGTCTATTTACTAACACAATTGATTATTCACATTTTAATTAACGGAAGTACAATTTAATCAATCCACAAGTCACATGTTTCTTTCTCTTTAAAAGTAAAAACATTCAATCTACCCAAGTCTAAAAATATTATATTCCATTCATTTTGATAGATTTGAGTGTGAGATTTTTTTAGCTTTAAGAGATGCCCTTCCCAAATGATAGAAACCGTGAAAGCATGATGGAAACGAAAGTGTTATGGAAGCTTAGGCAAAATAGCCACAAAGTGCACTTTTTACTTTTAGAAGAATATCTTACTGTGATCATTAAAAAAAATTACCCATCTACTCATCAGCCAGAAATAGAACTTAATATTTGGTAGTGGATAAGCAAACAAGTCGTCAACAATAGCTTTTCGATGTCCACTTGTCAGCCACCCATTTGAATATCTTTTAAACATAATCTTTTAACCGAATCATTTTAGCTTTTTGCTTTTATTTTGGCCAAAAAATTGAACCGAAAAAGGTTGCTTTGACCTCAAGAAATCTGAATTATCCGTTGAGATTTGGCCTCACATTTGGGTTTCTTGGTTTTGGTACTTGGCCTGATTTTGCTTGCAAAACAAATGCAGCGGTGATCACCATTGGAGACGATGATCTGTGGAAACTGCTACATCATCAACCTGTAACCTTCTGTTTGCCTTTGCCTTCGAAAGTCTCATCCTCGTCGCTTACTATGGAAATTTGGAATACGGAGAGATTGCTCTGCAAACTTGAAGGCGATTTTAAATTGCCAAGGGACGCATACAAAAAGGAAGTGTATTCTTTGTTCTATTGGGTCATCGCCATTGGGTCATCACCATTGGAGACGATTATCTGTCGAAAGTGCTGCACATGACTTGAGGTGACAGCGAAAATAGCTATTCCCAAACTTCGAGCAGGCAAGGCTCTGTCTTCAAAGTTATGCAGCCTGCCTTTTCCCGACTACTTCATTTGTTCCCCGTTGAGGACCATCAAGATTTGGTTAGTATTGCGGGCTTTGGCTGCGCCACCGGAATGAACACCATCTCTGCAGTTGATTTTATTAAAATTTTTGTGTTGCGTGCAGAGAGAGGTTTGGCAGTCCCGCAGGTGCAGGTGCAGGTAATTTTCCATGACCTGCCTTCCAACGATTTCAATGACTTGTTCATGTTGTTGAAGTCGACCAAACCGGAGTACTTGGCGGCGGGAGTACCCGGGACGTTCTACGGCGTGCTGTTCCCGTTTAGTAGCATTCATATGTTTCTCTATTATGGCATTGCATTGGCTTTCTTAGGTAATTCATTTCATACTTCAGACTACAAGGCCTCTTAGGTTTCACTATTGATCATGTTACTTTAATTTTCTGTGTTCTATTTTAGTTTGTGCAGGTTCCTGCCGCGGTCGTGGTCGTGGAAGAGGGGTCAGCTGTGTTGCGTACAACAGGGGTAAGGTGGGGATTAATGGCAGTAGACCAGAAGTTGAAAGAGCATACGCAGAACAATCTCAAGAGGATCTGCGTCACT
>JAQPPZ010013779.1:0-72217 GCA_028583015.1 Wollemia nobilis
TTAAGGATCAATTTTCTTCTACTCCAATAAGGTATGGGCACATTTTTCCTTATGAGTAAGATTGATGTATGCTTTTCTGAAATAAGGTTGGAGTGAAAAGGTTTTCAACTACGTTTCCTTTGGTTGGGTGTAAATCCTATTTTTTGGTTTGTTGAAGACTACTTATGCATTGTTATCCTTAAGGAGAGTTTTTGGTGAATGCATAATTTCTGGTTTGAGATAGTGGAAGCTTTTTGCACTAGGGTTTATATTTGTGAGTCTAGCTACTTGCATTGAGTTGGTGGAACCCTTGGTTGGCTATTTTGAGTTTTATGGTTGAGTTGCTTCCATAGAGGTTGTTTGATCAAGTTATTGCTTTACTTGATTCATGATATTGGGCTTACTCCATTGAGTTGATTTGAGCAAGTTATTCTTTGCATTTTGTGATATTGTGTTGGTGGTTGTTTTGTTCAAATATCTTTGGAGGGAAAAGGATTTCTACTTGTTTCCTTTTCTTGTGATGATTGGTTGAATGCTTCAAGGTTGATGTTGAGTTGAATGGTTT
The DNA here is from genome assembly GCA_028583015.1 of Wollemia nobilis. Lineage (NCBI taxonomy): Eukaryota > Viridiplantae > Streptophyta > Pinopsida > Araucariales > Araucariaceae > Wollemia > Wollemia nobilis. The sequence goes on from JAQPPZ010013779.1 coordinate 545, forward strand.
TGGTTGACTAAACCTTGTTTGATGAGCATTGTTGTTGAAACCCTAATTGATGGTGAAAAGAACATGAGTATCATTGTTATGTGATTCTTTGCATAGTTGGCAATTATTGGGGTTTCATGTTCTTGAAAGAAAACATTCTATCCTATCCATCTTAGATATTGAGTTGAGTTTTCAGATTTGAGATTGAGATTGAGCTGATTTGATTTGAGTTGAGTTTTGATATTGGGATTTGAGTATAGAACATATTGAGTCTCTAACAATTCTCTTTATTCTTCTATGAGTTTGACAAATCACATTGGGTCTCTAATAATTCACTTTGTGATTTCCTACTGAGAATTTTTTTCTTGGTGAGCTTGCTGAGTTTTTGGACAAGTTCCAATGGGGACTTTTGAGCAATTTTGGATAGGTTTTGGTGGGGAATTATGAGCAGTTTTGGATAGGTTTCGGTGGGGACTTGTGAATAGATTTGGACAGGTCCTAGCAGAGTACTTGTGAGCTAAGTTTGATAGTTCTATCAGAGAACTTGAGGACAGAGGTGCATTGGTTCTATGAGAAGAACCTGAGGACTATTGGCAAGTCTTTGAGAAGGCTTGTATGTAGAGGATTGATTTGTTCAAGAGTTGGACAGATCTGACAAACAGAGGAAGACTTGTACTAGACCGACTGATTGTGTTTCGTACAGGTTGTTGAGCTACTATGGACGTGATCATAGAAGGTAGAGATCTCTTAGGCTAAGCATTGAGGACATGAGGTCTTCAATGGAAAGGATTTCCACATGTTGGCAAGAGGTAGAGGCAGTTGATCTTCTGAGGGATCATTTCTAGAGCAGAGGGGAAGGTATCTCCTTTGAGCAGAGGCTCATAAATTTTGATTAGGGGAAGGTATCTCCTTTGAGCAGAGGCTCATAAATTTTGATTGGGGGAAGGTATCTCCTTTGAGCAGAGGCTCATAAATTTTGATTGGGGGAAGGTATCTCCTTTGGGCTGAGGCTCATAAACATTGTAATTGGGAAGGATTCCCAAATAACTTTGAGATAACTTTTAGAGAAAATTTTTGTGGACGTAGCCTAGCCATTCTAGGTGAACCACGTTAAAATTGGTGTCACTTTGTGGATGATATTGTGTATTGATTTGATATTGCTTTGGGTATATTGCTTTACTATTTTGAAGTATAAAGGAAAAGGTAAAAAGAGGTCTTATACTGTTCACCCCCCCCCTCTCAGTATAAGCTTGTGTTCTTCAATTCATAGTTTGCTTATGTTAGTTTATCTTGCTTATGGTTAGTATAAAGTCTATAGTTAGACAAATTCTACAATTAGGTTATGCTTAGGTAAAATTCTATCATCTCGTTATGTTAGGAAATATATGTAGTTTGGTTACTACCCAAGGTTTAATATTATAAATATTTTAGGTTGTAGGAGATTAGAATTTAAGGACTACAACTTTCCATCATGTCTATATGTCTTACTCTACCACTATCATGGTAGTATTCAAACTCCATATAAATTGTATGTCACCGAGTAAAGGAAATTATAGTACAGTCTTGTTATATAACTAAACATCCATATAAATTGTATGTCAGAGAGCAAAGGAAATTATAGTACACTGCTTGTTACATAACTTTAATATACTCCCCATAACTTTAATATACCCCCATAATAGCATCTAAAAATAATTACAAATGGTAATTTAATTTTAACATTAAAAAATTATATAAAGCAAATACTAATACCAATACTATGATAAAATAAGACAATAATTAAATAAGAAAAATTCATATATTTTTTTAAAGTTCTGTTAAAAATAATAATTAGAAAAATCAAATGTCATGTATATACTAGATTAATATTTAACCATTAACAATTCAAACATTTATTTTGAGTAAAAAAACATATTAAATATTTACTTAAAATTTTATGAAAAAGAACATGTTCTAAATATAAAAGTATAATTTCTTGGATTAAATAAGGTACATATTTATAAAAATTCATAAAATTATCCAATACTATTAAGTTCATCTGCACAGAAAAATACAACTTAAACTTAGATTTTATTCAATTTAAAATAAAAAAGAGACATCCAAAGATGGTTTTAGTGAAATAATAAAGGCAAATTTTCACTTGTAAACTCAAAAACATATGAACATCAAATAACAACTATGCAAAAGGTAACACTTCTTAAGAGAGATCAACATGAAAAATTATGGAGATATATTTCAATTTATGGTGATCATTATTCTATCAAAAAATCATATGCAAACTATATGAAAGAATAATCTATCATGCTAATAGACTAAAACAATAAAAATAAAATAAATATTCCTAAAATTTTAAAAAACATAATCTATAAATTAAAGTACTATTGATCTATGTGAAATTAGAAAGTACTTCAAATTCACATAAATAGTCTAACAATACTAAGCCATCCACATATAAAACTATAGTTGCTTAGAAATTTTAAATTCAAAATTCTTTAATATTTATATAGTGAAAAAAGACCCACCCCCTACCTCGCTTGTGACCCCCAAAAAGTGATTATTTTTTAAAAATATTTAGAAGCTTTGCATATTAAGAAAAGGCATGTATTAAGGCACTATACACATGTAAACATACTTAAATTTCTAAAATTATTTTCTAATATTTAATATATTAATTATATAAATCTTTTTTATTAATAAAATCAAGAGGTTTTGAGTGGATCATAATTGATATTTTTGTGTTATTAAATAATTAAATATATATTATACCTCTTTCCATACCTAGCACTCCATGTTGCATTAGGCTTCATGTTGCATTAAGGTTGTCTAGAAGATATAGGAAACAAATATGGTCCTATTTCATTGTCAAAAATAAAATTGCATAAAATGGGCACTCTACAAATGTTATTTTGTGATTGTAATTAGGAGCTTGTATTTTTTATAAAGGTATCTCTTGGTTGGATAGCCATCATATATGGATGGTATAATAAATATATATGCTCATTGCATCCATATTTCCATATTTTTCGTTTCTAATTTAAACAATATATTTTCTTAAGAGGTATCTTATTATGGGATATCACTCAACATTAGCTAGGAGGGTGGGGTCCTTTTATTCTGAGGGAAGGGAGAGCACTCTTAAAAAAGAAAACATTTCTATTTCAATGATCTAAGATGTCTTAAGATAAGAAACATTTATATTTCAAAGATATAGGAGGTGTGGGAGAGCACCCCACCCCACTTAGAAGAATGGAAAACTAAAGAGCTTTTCATATTATGCTTTTTGCACGGAAATCATATTTCGACTAACCTTAAAAATATATGTTAACCTTAATAGAGAGAAGAGAACTCTTCCACTTTTGTATTTATTCATATCCTTTAAGATTAAGCTCTCTATCAACATAGACCTCAATTTAATAAGTATATGATAGACTCGGTTCAACTATGGGAAGCATCTCCTACATTGAAGCCAACTCCCTCGATAGGCATCCTCAGATCTTAAGAGTTGTTGAGGGCTCTTGATAAAATTAGGAGGCACCCTTCCCTCTATTATAAATTAAATTGAGGGTCTTAGCCCTTTTAAATAGTCACAGAAGATTGATATCCTTTAATTACATACTTGGGATCACTTATCATAAGGGTCAAGGGCTTAATATTAAAAGGGCTTGGGGATAGAAAATCATTGTTGTGGGGACAAAAAGTGAGTACAACAACAAACCTAGAGTCTTAGGTCAACAACAGGTCCTCGTACATGATGATATTTTAAAAGAGTAATACGAGAGCAGGGTTTTAGTCTTTTGAAATTATTTTTAAGATTGGACAAGGACTAGAAGCAATAGTTTCACATAAAAACCTACATCATATTGCTATAGGACTTTAACTAACACCTGGAAACTTTATAATAACTTAACCAAATAACTCAATTGAACATTCTCTATAATAATAAATTAAAATTTATAAATCTTAACTTTATATACAACCTGGTCTAATAATTATTATGTCCATTAGTGTAGAAATCTAATACTTATTTTGTCCATTAGTGCAATAGTTTCTCTAAATTATTGAGAAAAATCCAAAAAACAAAGCAAGCATGCCTTGTCGTAACATGTATCCATGATTTATCATTAGGTTGTCTTCCTTTCGTTTTCTATTATGCTATATTCCTTCCATCAATAGGCCCACAATTTACCATTATGTTGGCTTCTTTATATCAATAAGCATCATCATCAAGTGACATACTTCTCTTCATAAATAGGCATCATCATCCTCTTGATCAATAGGTATCATCATCAAATGATGAACTACTTCAAATCAACCAAAGAAAAATCCAGAAAGCAAAGCAAGTACACCTCATCACAACATGTATCCATAGTTTTCCATTACGTTGGATTCCTTCTATCAATAGGCATCATCCTCAAGTGACAAAATCCTCTTCATCAATAGGCATCATCTTCAAGTGATAGACCCCACTAATTCAACCAATGAACCATGTTTGTTCCTTGTACCCATGAATTGCCATCACATTGGCTTCCTTCTATAAATAAGCATCATATTTGATTGATGGACTCCTCCAAGTCAACCAAAAAACCATGTGTGTTCCTCATCTTAGATGAAATTAGGCCCTTGATGTACAAATAGAAGACCATGCATAGAATCACACTCGGATCTTCCAAGATCACCTCTACCTCCTGCATACACTGCCTATTTGAGAGCTTCTCCCCTGGCCATATGTATTCATCCTATACTTTTTCCTAGCTGTCATAGGATTGGAACAAACAATATTGAATCCCTAACACAATATAGAGATAAAATAGCAACAATAGAATGAAGTAAGAAAATAGCATGGATCCACTCAAAGAAAATGATTAAATAGAATATAAGGAAGGTAGAGAAAAGGAAGATAACAAGAAAGGTGAATTTTTGGAAAATGATAGAGGTTTTGTTGACATGGTTGTCGATGGAGAACCATGGGCATGGTGATTATATCTATAGGCACAATGCACCATTATCCAGACTATTTTCCATCGACTCGATATCTTCGTCTCATAAGGACTCGCACAATCAAAACCACAACCCTCATCCATCGAACATAAACCTGCAACTTTCATGCACTTCACAATCGTGGCCCTCAAATCCATGCTATATACTAAATGTGGAGTTGGGCTCCCTATTCCATGACACAGAGGGCCTACTCAACTTATCCAATGTTGATAGGTGGTGCTACCGACAACATCGACAACAACATCATTTGTAATGACAACCACCCACAAGTACACATGACATGGGGATTCAATCTAGGGTGCCTTGTTCTTCTTAAAACTTCTACTTCAAGTTGATCCTTAATGATAATTCCATGGAAAACCTTAGCTCGGGGCTGCTCCTACGAGGGCTCCAACTCCTCTTCTTCTATAAATGGATCATAAGGACAATGTTAGATATAATATTCTCTCTTGTATAAATCAACTTGAATGGGAGAAGAGATGACAACAACTTGAATGGAGAATAAATGACAAGGAGGATGCTTGAAACTAATATTAATCCCATTCCTTTCAAAGAAAAGTAAATACATCATACATCAAATTAAAGCAAAGTTCCATCTCCAACAACCAATTTCTTAGAAGTGTCTTGCCCAACCGTCTCTGTAAAGAGAGTTTAACATAGGAGTGTCTTGCCCAAGTTTTGTTTTAAGGTCTATCGACATACGGGAAAAGTAAGCTTTCTAGCCATGATAGGTCAAAATTTCAATAAGCAAATGGGATTTTAAGAGCATAATGGTCATGGAAATTACATTGTTTAAAAAATAGCATGTAGGGTAGGGTAGGGTAGAGTTGGGTTGGGTTGGGTTGTTGTTGTCTTTATTAAAATAATTTTTAAAGATAAAATATTTAAAAATATAATAAGATTTTATAGAGTCTTGATTAACTTAAGATGATAATATAGGATTGTGGTTTTTTTAGAACATGGTTTTATGTCCACAAACATAGTATTTTTTAATCACATTTTCAGGGTTATAATTTTGTAAATGATATTTTGATTTTATCCATTTAATATGGATTGGAAATATTAGAGGAGAATAATAAGTTTATGAGATAAGCTATGAAAATGCTTTAAAGACCCTCATAAATGCAAAATATTTTTTTATTACAAACAAAAACAATTTTTAAATATTTATAACCAAAACATATTTTTAAATATGTTGGTACATCATTATAAAGGTAAAATACAAAAGTACAAGTTGCATCATTATAAAGATAAAATACAAAAGTACAAGTCATATGTACATTATTTTCATTAATGTGCACTTTGTAACTCATGATGCAACTCATGAAATATAATTCACCATATTTTCTTATGGGTGACCTCATAAATCATGAAAGAGACACCACATTTCCATATAGTTGACCTTCCATCTAAGGTTTAAACATATAATATTAAAGCCTAAAATGTTTACTTTATTCAGGGTTTATTTTTAAAGACAAGATATAAGTGTATATTTATGTAGAGATTATGTGTTTAGAGTTATAATTTATAACCTATTATTTTTATTCATTGGTTAAAATTATTAACCTAACTTTTCTAATGCTAAATATATAGATGCATCGTTATTAAAATATAATGTCAATCTCCTCATTAAAAATGTTGAATTTTAGTAAGGGTTCGAGGGTCATGGGTGTATCCTTAAAGAATTAATGATACAATATATGGTGTTTAAGGGTATTATATTAAAACTTCAATTTGTGTATTTAATATTTATGATTTAGTAGCATAAATTCTATGGATTGATGGTTTAGGGACTGAATATCCTAACATTTGTAACAATTAAAATATTAAATTGTACAGTCCTGAAGTGTAGCTTTTACAATAGTAAGTCTCACATGTAAAAATCATAAGCTTTACAAAGGTTCATAATATTTATTTATTTATATTCATACTCTAATATGTTCTAGGAACTCAAGGTTTACATATTTCAAATATTTCATATAAAATAACAAGTATTATGATGTTTTAGGAACTATTCTCAATAAATCAATGGCCTAATAGATAAATGTCAATAAAATATAATAAAATATAAGTTTTAATGGTATAAGGTCTAACAATTTAGAGGTTCAATGAATTAAAGGATAATATCTATAATTAGGTTATAGTTAAGAAAATGTTCATAGTTTGATTGTGTTACACAGTTTATATTGGTTTAGTACAAAGTCTATAGTTAGACAATTTCTACAATTAGGTTATGCTCAAGTAAAATTCTATCATTTAGTATGTTAGGCAATATATATAGTTTAGTTACTGCCCAATATTTTAAGTTGTAGGAGATTAGAATTTAAGGAGTATAACTTTTCATTATGTTGGTATGTCGCCCAACATCATGGCATTATTCAAACTCCATATAAATTATGTTTTAAGTAGTAAAGGAAAGTAAACATCCATATAAATTGTGTGTGAGTAAAGGAAATTATAGTACACTATTACCTCTGTAATAGCATAAAAATATAATTACAAATGAAAATTTAACAGTAATTAATTAAAAATAATTTACATATTTTTTAAAGTTTCACTAAAAAATAATTAAAAAAATAAAACATCACTTATATACCATATCAATATTTAACCATTAACAATTCAAACATTTATTTTGAGCAAGGAAAATATATTAAATATTTACTTAAAATTCTATAAAAAAACTATTCTAAATATAAAAAAGTACAATTTCTTAGAGTAAATAATGTACATATTTTCACAATTTCATAAAATTATCTAATATTATTAAGTTCATCTCTAAATAAAACTACAAAATAAAAATTAAAAAATGCAAAGGTGGTGTTATTGAAAAAATAATTACAAAATTTCTCATGTAAATGGACAGGTAGTTGCCCTAGTGGCTAAGATGATAGTTGTTTCTTAAGTGATCTTGTGTTCAAAATCTCTTGAAGGTGGTTGTTGATGTAATTTGTAAACGTTTTCCTCAAAAAAAAAAAAAAATTAGTATGAAACTTCACAATTCCATATATATAAAAGTTACTTTATAATTAAAAATAATTTATTTTATTATTAGTTTTATTATACATGTTATGACAATTTTGTTATATATTATATTTTTTTAATTGTTCAATTGGATGTTTTATTTATATGTATTAATATAAAAGCGTGTGAAAATCATATTATAGATTTTATAAAATTGTTAACATATTCTATTGTTTAAAATTATTTTGCTATTTTATATTACATTTGTATTGAATTATTGGTGTTAGAAAATTGTTTGCATATTTTGTGTTTCTAATGGTTTAAGTACTTGATATATAAATATATATATATATATATATATATATATATATATATATATATATATATATATATATATATATATTTTTTTTATTATTTAGAATGTTTTTGGGTATTAGTTTGTTAGTTTATTATACTTTGTACTATACAATTATTTTCATATTTATTTTTGTGATTACTTTAAGAGAAGTGTAAAATTTTGATTTAATAATAAACAATTTATTTTAATGTAAATTTTATGTAATTTTTATATTATTGTTTAAACATTTGTTTTTATTATAGTTTTTATTATTAATTGGTTGTATATTCTATCATTTGAAATTATTTGAGTGTTTTTGTATGTATAAAAAATATATGTTTTATTTTTTTTTGTATTTTATTTTTAAAAATTATTTCAAAAAAATATATATTTGTTGGGGTTTTACATTGACTATGTATGCGTGTATTTTATTGTATGCAAAATCAAATTATTTGTATATTTGTTTGCTTATACGTGACTTTATTTTATTTTATGTAACTAAAATTGTTTTTATATGTGTATATTTATATTATTTGTTTGCTTTTGTATTATATTTTTTTTTTGGGGGGGTATTTACTTTATTTATGAATTTTTTTAACTTGTGATTGTGGATATATGTTAGAATAAGAGAATATTCTCTTAAGTTCCACTAGGATAGACACACTTGAGTCTCCAATCCTCCATGTGTCAGAAGAACTCTCAGTGGTGTCTTCATCAAGTTTGATGAGTTGTTGTAATCCAACGGCTCTCAATGATCAACTTTGTTATTTATACAAAGTTGATCCTTGGAATAAATCAATCAGTTCTATTTTGCTTCTTCAATCTCTTGTAATGCTTTGCATATCTATTTGGAAAATTCTAACATGGTACGAGAGTAGGATAGATTCTACTAGCATTCTCTCTTGAAGGAAGTCTTTTGAACTAGTTCTTAATATTCTTCTTCTTTGTTTTTTTAAGAAGAAAATATTTTATAGTTTATCTTAGATGCAATTTTTTTTAGATATTTTTGTATGGTAATTTTTTTTTTAGTTTTTTTAACTTCTGATTTACCATATTAAAATATTTGTTTTAAATGCCCTCCTGTATTGCATTTATTTATATTTTACTCTCCTTCTTAAATCGCAGTTCATACGGCTTCATTGCCTTACCTGCGTAATTTCAAAGGAGATTCATATAAATCTAGCATATCCTTTACGAGGCCATTTTCTTTCATTCCCATAAAATATTGCCTATGTTTTTTTCTCCACAATATTACAATTCATTTGGATTTTGTAACCTTCACTACAACTATAGTGACAAAAACGTAGCCTTTGTGGGAAATCTTATAAGATTTTTTTAAAATCGTTAAGTCTTCGTTAAAATTTATATTTGTATTTCCCTCTTCGCATCAAGGAAAAATATATTCATTTAATTATTAAACCTAAGTTTTATATCCTCTAGAAGCACATGGCCTTGTATACGACCATTAAGATTTGGCACGATTGAAAATTCATCTAGCGACATATCGAAATCTTAAATTTCCCAATATATTTAGCGATTTTTTCTCGATATTATTCCCGTTATGTCCTTCGACGCTCTGAGAATCCATCAAGATTTTTTTACTTTATAATAACTTCATTAGAATGAAAACATATATCATTTTTCTATGAGAATCATTGATAAAGTTTAGAAGGCCCATTGTTGTATGTTTTTTGCAAAATTTTTTGTTCTGTAGGTTTTTTCAAGGCAACTTCATTAACCTCGATGTTCATTTTAGAACTACTCAATGTCATCATTAAGATAGAAATTTTGGAAAGGGTACTTTTCATTCTGCAGTGACTTCGAGTTCACCAAAAATTTCGAGTGCATCAATGCCATGTGGAGGTCGTCGAGTCCTGGTCATATTTCCAATCGTCATCCCCTTTGGATCCTTCCTCTTCAAAATTTTGGACAATCGACGTCGTCTTCTCACTTTCTCTAGTGTCTTCCCTACCCTCTGCCACATTCACTACTAATGATATAATGTTTTTTATTATTTTTAAATCTGATCTTTTAGTGCAGATAAAGTGCTACTAAAATACATCCTCCAAAGGCATGATTGCTTTAGTTGAGTTTGGGAAGTATGCAGTAACACAAAAATTTATGGTTCTGTGTCCTTTGTGGCAACCAGGGTGATCCCGTTCTCTCCCTTTTTCCTCTCCAAAGTTGTATTTTCTTTATTAAATTAGCTATTTTGTATCCATCCAAAGGCATTTTAATTTCTTATATTTCCAATTTATTTTACCTCTAAAATCGAATATTGTAAATTTTTAATAAAATTTTGGGGGTTGATAAGGTGCCATTTTGCAACTATCAAAATCTCGGGGGGGTTTCCTCTGTGCGTCATATTTTTATCCTCAAATATTTCTCTTTCCATCTGCTTTTCTTAGCATATAAAGTACTTAAAGTATAAATCATTTATAAAAATTTTAATTAACAACTTAATGAAGTTTTAATTTTTATTTTCTGCATACTTTCATTATCTATTTTCTTATCATAAAAAAAAATAATTAAAATATTTTATTGATTCTTTACTTTTCATAAGCACTATAATTTAAACTTGTTTTATTTCAAGTAAACTTTCAATTGTGATATCATACTTGCTTATATTTGAAGTTTTTTTATTAATATATATAAAAAAAAAAAATTAGTACAAATTCAATAATGAACAATTAATTGTTTATTTGACTTTCTGAATTTGAAATTTATTCTAATATCTCTACATTATCACAAGTTTGTTTATTTTTAAGCAAGAGCATTTATAAAACTTTTTTTTTCAAATTTTATTTTATAATTAAAATATCCAAAAATTCTAATAAGTTCTTTCCTCAAAATATATTTGCCTACATTCCATGTATCCTTGCCTCTATACACTTATAGTTTTTGTAGACACCAAAAAAACACCAAGCCGATTACATGACAACAAGCATTGATCGCATTGACACAAACAGCCCCAAGGGCAGCCCCCAGAGGTTAAACAGTGGTCCTAACCACTTCCAAAAGAAGTTTTAGAGGTCATAGGTCAATTTGGCACCTTGCTCTCTGCTCGTCCCACCTCGAGACGAATACAAACTGGCATTCGTCCCAACCAGGGACGAATATCAGCACTCACCCCAGGGTGAGGTGAATAGAAAGTTTGACTAGCAAAAATTCAAACCTCGGTAACTCCGCCAGTTAACTAAGGCTTCAGGTCATGCAATTGCGAGGAATAGCTTTTATTCAAGAAGAGATACTTTAGTGATGAGTGTCTTTATTTTAGAAACCTCATGCAAGAAGCTTTTTAATCAGGGAGTTAGCTTTTCTTTGAAAATAGGACAGTTAACTCAAGAGGTGCCCTCGCATGCGCAATTCAAACAAGAAGACCTTAAGGTCTATAAATTGGGGAGTTTTCCCACCCAAAATATATACAAAGAAGGAGCATTTGAGCAATGAAGTGCTGCAAATTTCATACCTAATTGCGATTTGTGCTTTTACATCCTTAATCTCTCATTTGAAAGGGAGGTTATTGGGTGACTATTGGAGGCGCAAATCCATACCCAAAACTTGATTTTTGGCCACAACTATCCACCAAATTCATTGACAACACCCTATAATCAGTTTTGGACCCATCCCAAGTGGATTGGTGCCAAAACAGTGCCTCAAATGGTGGGCGTCCTACCCCCGAGCACTCCCCAAACTATCACAGTGCTATTCGCCCCACCCCAGGATGATTAGAAATTTGTGATATATTTCTTTGTTTTTTCTATTGCATCTAATTCTAGATAGGTTAAATAGGTTACAGTTCAAATTTCATTTCATTTTGAGTAGTTTTGACCAAGTTATTGTTATTTCTCGCTTTCACTAACTTGCAGATGCCATCTTCAAAATCTAGGTGCTAGATGCAAAATTGGAGAAATATGACCATTTGGGTCTTCCCAAAACACACCCAATTAGCTAACCCCAACTTTTTAGGTCTTTTGGAGCTTCTTAAGCAGGACATTGAACATGGTACTTTCTGACAAATTGTCACAGTCCTATTCGTCCCACCCTCGAGCGAGTACAGATCTGTGAGGAATTTTCAGACTATTCTTTTTGCAGTGGTCTTCTTATGATATTTTTATGCTTCTTTCAAATTTTTAGGTCAATCAAAGGTTATTTGAAAGTCGTTTTATTATTTTCATGCATACACTGATAGTAGGCTTTGGGAAATACATGTTTCATTATGTCTGCACGTATTACTAATATTTTCTGTTTCTTTGAATGCAGGTTTCTAATAGCATAGGAGTAGTAAATATCAAAGAATCACATATGCAAGCAGTGGTGACATTTTTGTCTGCCCATCTTATATGTGGGCACGCGAAAGAAGGATTGTTTGCCATGGATGTTGTGATGAGAAACACATTTGAATCTCCTATCCCCTAAAAAATAAGGAGATGTATTGTAACACAATTTATAAAGCGTATCAATAAAATAGATTACCATATTTTGTATTTCTTTTATCTTGTGTTAATTTGCATATGTTATTTCTTGTCCTTTTCTTGTGGCATTTTCCTTTTTGTTTTCGTATCCTCGTGCTTTTAGTGGCAATCACAGTGGGACCTCTGTCCCTTGATTTTTAAAATTAAATTTTTGATTAAAGTTGCTTGTTCTTTTGATTACAAGTACCAAGTTTTCCAACACTAGACTATTTCAGAGCAGATATTCAGAGCCATATGACTTGGGCAGAGAAGAGGTAGAGGTCTTAAACACCTTTTGTCAATTATTTTCTTTATGTTCTCTGGTTATTTGCTTGCATAGGAGAGTTTGAATGCTTGCATGCTTCATTTATGCAACTTAAAAGGAACCCCACACACCATGTGGTAATTGAAACAACAAGGTGTTGGGTGTAAAACCCCAACCCTTGAGCAAGACCAAAGGTGGATTCCATCATCACTTTGGATTGTGATATTGCATTCATTACCCCGATCGCGACTGTTGCTAGACGTAAATCCTGATGAAAGCTAACAAAGTGTAGCGGGGGTGATTCCTAGTGCATGAGGATAAGTCTTCTATGGTAGGTGTCATAAATAGAGTGATCCCCCTTCAGTACCGCCTATGTTCCATGTACCATCTGCTCTCACGTACCAATAGTTTCCCTCACGTAAGGGCGGGTATATAGAGAGGTTGGTATATCGGTCTGGAAATGGTATATTGAAAGGGCAACCATTTTTGGGGATTCATAAGAGCCCTTATTTTTGCATTTAAACGTTCTTTCACAAAACTTTCAAAAACAACATCAAAACACACTAAAACCAGATTTTAGGGCACACTTTTAAATCTTTAAACGAGATAACCACTGCATTGATTGTGTGTTTCTTTTCTATTTAAGTGTAGCATAAAAAAATCCTAAAAGAGATAAAATCTACTCGTATTTAGGAGCACATCACTATGGTTTTCACTTGTAGCCGAGCCCAATCATGGGCAAGCACTATAGAAAATGCACCAAGGGGGACAAGTCACCTCTGATATAGTCTTGAGGACCTGGCCATCCCGCCTTGGCGGCCTAACCCACCAGAGATTCCACATCATACCATAATAGAACAAGACTATAGAGGCACCTCTTTGAGGGGCACCCCTACTCAACATAGGTCCTTCCAAGAAGAGAACCTATACGTAGAACTTAATGTAGACAAGAGACCTCCCTTAGAAGCTTGTTATGGGTGTCCTAGCGATGAAGTGCTAGAGCAACAGAGGGTCCAAATGGAGGGGCCACAAGATTTTGTCATCCCTCCTCTACCTCGCATTGCTATTAGGAACACTAGACAGTGTCCATAGTATCAAGCTTTTCAGGCAGGGCAAGACAATTCTTCCCACACCTTTTATGCATATTAGAGAGAGGACGAGGAATATTACCACGTTCCTCAAGAGTAGTACACAGCACGGGAGTGATGTACCTCCATGCATACCCTGTATCAAGATCACCCATTAAGGCTATAGCCTCAAGTTAATATAGCCAACCTCGATAGAGGGAAGTAGCCCATAGAGGTCTCAGATCACCACGATCGAGGTAGACATTTAAGAGAGGCATCTAGGCTTCCAAAACAAGATACGGTGAAACAAAGTGACTTGGAATTTTCCAAACAGGCCACCCACTAAGCACAAATAACACAGCTTAGGCAAGATCAAGAACAATTAGAGCATCTTTGTTGACTTAACAAAGAGCGCATTTAGCGCCAGACAGCCGAATTGTTGTATAACAATGTGCCTATGAAGGTTCCAAACCCTTGCACACACAAAGTAGATGTGTATGAGAGGCATAACCCTTTGGTACGATAGAGGTCCATGCGACCTTATCAAGTCTTGCCTTCGAGACCTCCTAGACTTGAGCGGGAGGCCACTCCTCGAAATAATGATGGGCACCCTCCGTGGGCACCTACCCATGTGAATAGGACTTGGCCAACCACTCCTCAGGAAGCTTATGAGGAATATGAACAAGAAGAAGAGAGGGCTGAAACACTCTATCAAGGCAGAGGGGGTGCTACCCAGCTACTTCTCAATAGGCCTCAGGCTCCCCGTAACCCACAATGGGAGCAAACTAAGGAGGATGAAATCAAATCCTCTGATGCATATAAAGCATTGTTAGAGCACTTAGATTCTATGGAGATCAAGACTTCTAGGCCCCAAAATCCCACTTTACGCCAACTTCATAGTCATCCTGTGCATTCGTCAGTGACGGCACCTCCATACCTGAAACATTTTAAGTTGCCCCAGTTGGCACTCTTTAGAGGGGAGGAAGATGCCCGAGAGCATGTGACCAGGTTCTTAAGCCAGTGCTTTGGTATTGAAGATAACAATGTTTTGTTGTTGAGAACATTCATAACCACATTCTCAGGCCCTACCTCGGATTGGTTCACCCAATTACCAAAACATAGCATCAATAATTTGGATCAGTTAGTGGACGCGTTCCTTGAACACTTTGCCTTCAACACTATGAAAAAGGCATCATTGAGTGACCTAGATAGCCTCAAGAAGTATGAGGAAGAGACCATGGTGGCATATAGGAACCGATGGAGGGAATTGCTTTCGAAGCTGCCTTACCTCCCTCCCATGTCAGATCTGACCCAAATGTTCTCAAAAAGTTATTTGCGATCAATCTTTGTGCTATTGCAGCTGCAACAATATGCCATTTTAGAGGAAGCTTTGGCGCAAGCCAGGGTCATTGAGGAGATTAAGATCCAAGATGGTGAGATTTCCAAACCTAAGAATAAATAATGGACAAATAACACTAAACCAGGGATGACGCAACTGAAACTTGCTGTGGTTAATCAAGTTGCCATCAATACCCCTAAGCCTGTACAAGAAACGCAGCCTTAAAAGGCTAATTATCAGGCAGTCCCTCCCAAAAACTATGAGAGAGAAAATCAAAGACAGGAGCAAAATCAGGAGCATTGCCCTAGGCAACAGTTTACTCCTTACACAGAGTCTCGGGACTCTTTGTTTGACTGCTTGTCAGCAGAGAATTTGATCAACCTTCCAAAAATTCAAACTATAGATCCCAATGCATCGAATCTTAAAGGGTATAGAGAAGATTTGTACTGTAGGTTTCACAGGCGTAAAGGACATGATCTTAACGCATGCTGGAAGTTCAAAGGTTTGGTACAAGATCTCATTGACAACAAGACATTGGCGGTAGACAACCTCGTAGCGCCAAACAACCAACATATGGGAGTATTCATAGACCCCTTGCCTACCCATGAGGCACCGAAAAATCCCCTTCAAGTTAATGAGGTGCAACAAAATTACCCTATGCAAGGATATGTGGGGATGATAAGCATAGTGACTAGGAACAAAAAATACCTAGGAGCTACTCCTGCGGTAGCCACAAGAGAGGTTCCATCAATGTCACAAGCTCAAAAACACCCTATGCAACTTCCCCTATCGAGACCAGTGGCCATGATTAAAACTAGACTTACCCAAAGTCTAAGGACCACATCAACGAGGCCTCCATATATGATCTAATTCAACAATCAGTTCCCCATCGGGAGGTTCTCATGGAGATTTTAAAAGCTATCGAGTTGCCACCCCATGAAGTAAACTTGTTTAACAATTTTTTGGGGCATGTAAAATAGTGTACAGAACTAGTCATCACCTTTAGAGAAGATGAATTGAAAACAGTGACTGGTGATGTGGCGGATCCACCCCTACACGTTATCGCGTGGGTCAATGGGATTTTGTATAAGAGAGTGTTGGTGGACATTGGCTCATCCAATAATATCATCACTACAGTAGCTCTGAAGCATTTGAAGTTGCCAGCATCTCATATCGTGGCTTCCACTTACACACTATGAGCATTCAATGATGCAATCTGCTCGAAAGTTGGCACAATTGTCCTACCTATCCAAGTAGGACAAAAGACCATTCATACATTGTGCCATATCTTGGAAGGTGAGATGGCTTATAATATCCTACTAGGTTGGCCTTGGATTTGGGACATGAAGTGTGTCCCTTCAATCACTCATAAGTGCCTAAATTACACATTTGAAGGATAGGTGCATGTAGTCTCGATGGACTTGGAGCCTTTCAAATACTGCAATACAATGCAATTTATGCCGCAATCAACCCTTCCGTCAACACATTTGGATTTTCAGCTGAATCCATCTCAACAAGGTTCAATTTCGTGGGCATCTCCAGTGATTAATCCATAAAGTCCTCAACTGGGGCCATCTTCTTTCGCAAGTCCTTCCACAACGATGCCACCTGTGATGGCCACATCCAAGTACAAGGGAAAGAAACCCTAAGAAGAACCACCTCTAGTCTCAACCATCTCGACAGAAGAGATACCTAGTAGAATGGAAGTTGAGATGCCTAGTTCACCCCACATTGAGTGGACTCAGGAAGGACTCCCATTCGCTTCCCCTCAACTGCCAACGGTCACCGTTGAAATGGCCAGCACGGGATTGGGGAGTATCTAGTGAGGAAAATTATAGCCATGCCCACACTCGAGTCCATGCAAGACATGGGGAGGCCTCGACTCCCCATCGGCTCAGTGGTTCCTTTAGGCTACCCACCCAATCAAAAAAAAATTATTTATGGGGGCCTAGATAATGGTGTTGAGATTTGTATGCAAGAAGATGAAGACAAAGAGCCCTTTGTGGAGGATGTCAACTATCTATCCAACCCTGATTTTGCTTTAAGATATCTAGGCCAATGCAATTGGCATGGATATGGGTTGGGTTGGTATGAGCAAGGAGCACATGTTCTTTGCCAATCGAGATATCAAATGCCATATGACAAGTCAGGAGCAGGGTTCAACCACCTCTTGCCCCTAGAAATATTGGTTGAAAAAATGCAAGGCCTAGGGATAGGCAACAAAGATAGGTTGGCATCAGGTCCATATGCCAATCCTAACACAAACTATACATTGGGAGATTATCTCCCATTGCTAACAACCAACCTTGTTGACCATAACAACCCTTTCCCTTCGGTCGAACAAGAAGAAAATTCAAGGACTCACCCACAAGGGGGATATGGACAAGACCAAGAAGGGTCTTTCGAAGATGAGTCGGAGTATGATCATTCGCCCGAATATCCTATGCATGATGATTAGGACAGCTTTCTAACAATGTTCCCATTGGCTGCTCCATTTGAGCACATGGCACTTCAAGACAATCTGGTCCCCCCATAGAGAGCGAAACAACCTAGATGGGACCACATCAATCTTCTCAAACAAGGTGAGCCTCATGTGTCGCAAGAAAACATCAAAATTAATGAAGTCTTTTGGATCTCTGATAGTGATTCGAAAGATGAAAATGAGATGGCCTATCTCAACCACATGCGACAAATGCAACAACGATACCCTTTGGACATAGATGACATGTTTGAACACTTACATATAGGTCCAAGACATAGGTGGCATCTCAACCCAATGTAGTTATAGCAATTATTACACCTGCGACTCCAGGTCCATAGAGAGCAATTACTGATTCATTTGTGCCAGTGCCCATAGAGCCAGATCCGACGCACACATATTGTCTAGGATGTCCGAGTTATACCACCCGTGATAATGGAGACCACAATCATTTCATCAACATGATCTCCATTGACCTAACCACCCCCATCCATGATCTAGTTGACCCAACATGGTCATTGTATCTAGATCTAGATGCTATCGACTGGGATCATGCTGACACACCACCATCCCCATCAGAGTACTAGCCTTGCAGAGGAATGTTCTATTTCACCCCTGGACAGACTCAGGATGTCTTCCATGCTGAAGAGGAACCTGATGTTTCGAACGATGATCTAAATTTAGCAAACGATATCCATTTGATCCCAACTCCACACTAGTTGGAGGACGAATCCCACATGTCGATCAAGGAGACGACTGACATAGACATCGGCTCAAATCCAATGAATTTGCAAATCATCAAGTTGGGGGTAAGTTTATCCCTCGAAGAGCAAGCCGACTACATTGCCCTTCTCAAAGAGAAGAAGGAGGTTTTTGCATGGTCATACAAGGACATTCTAGGACTAGACCCGCATCTAGTCATGCATAATTTAATGCTTGATATGACAATCAAGCTAGTAAATAAAAAACTACATAAGATGCACCCAATAGTGGCCTTAATGGTCAAAGATGAATTACAAAAGCTATTGGATGCATAGTTTGTCATCTGCGTGGATTATCCACCATGGTTGTCTAACATGGTTCTCATCAAGAATCCCAATGGGAGGATTCGCATATGCACCGATTTTTGAGATCTAAATAAAGTGAGTCCTAAGGATGATTTTCCCTTGTCGAGCATCGATGCGTTGGTAGACACTATAGTGGGCCATGAAATTCTTTCCCTCATGGATGGTTTCTCGGGATACAATCAAATTCGTATCAATCCTAAGGACCAACTAAAAACGGCGTTCATAACACCTTGGGGGACATTTTGCTATAAGGTCATGCCTTTTGGCCTTAAAAATTTTGGTGCCACCTACCAATGTGCCATGACGTACATCTTCCATGATTACATGCATAAAACTTTGGAGGATTACATGGATGATTTGTTGGCCAAACCTCTTTTGTGCCTAGATCATCTCGATGACTTAAGCAAGATCCTCGATCGCCTCATGGAGCATAAGGTCAGACTAAACCCCAAGAAGTGCATATTTGGTGTCACATCTGGAAATCTCTTGGGTTACATAGTCTTGAAACAAGGAATCAAGGTAGACCCACACAAAGTCAAGGCAATTCTTGAAATGCCTCCCCCAACTACCATCAAGCAGCTCAGGAGTCTGCAGGGAAAGGTTGCATCAATCAAGTGTTTCATAGCATAGTTATCTGAAAAGTGCCGACCCATGAATCAATTATTGCATAAGGGGGTCACATTTCATTGGGATGATGAGTGCCAGTCAGCCTTTGATGACATTAAATAGTACTTGGCTTTTTCACCAGTATTAGCATTGCCTAGACTAGGAGTGCCATTGTATTTATACATCTCAGCTACTGAGGTGGCACTGGGCGCCATGTTGTTCTAGAAAAATGAACTTCACAAAGAACAGGCTACATACTATCTTAGCCGCACCCTGGTCAGTTATGAACTTAACTATGCATACATTGAGAAGCTCTACTTGGCAGTGGTGTTTGCTAGCAAAAAGCTATGCCACTACATGCTCGGTCATACGACGTATGTTGTGTCTAAGGAGAATCCATTGCGATACATGATGAGTCATACTTATCATAGTAGCCGCACGACAAAATGGATCATGTTGTTGATGGAGTTTGACATAGAGTTCATTGGAAAAAAATCCATAAAAGGTCAAGTCATCACCAATCAACTGGAAGAGGCTCCTATTGAATACGATCAGCCTCTAACCGTAGAATTACCAGATGATGGGGTTTTTCATGTTTCAGAATCACTAGATTCTGATGAGCCTGAGTCACAGGCTAACATGACCCTATTCTTCGATGGTTCTAAGTTTGAGCAAGGAGATGGTGCAAGAATTGTATTCTTCACTCCACAAGTGGCTCCAATGCCTCTTTCATTTAAATTAGACTTCTCGTGCACCAACAACAATGTAGAATATGAAGCCTTGCTCATAGGTCTTCAGACAGCAATCACCATGAACATAAAATGTTTAAACATCTTTGGTGATTCATTGTTAATTGTCAATCAAGTAAAGGGGATTTTCCAATGTAAATGTCCAGTTCTATAGGCCTATAAAGCCCTTATGGACAAATTCTTGGCACAACTTGAATGGTATGACATCAAGGCACTCCCTCAATCATCAAATCGTTTTGTGGATACTATGGCCTCCCTGGGGTCACTAATCCCGTAAGACCATTTTGGTGAAATGACAACCATTCAGGTTAAAACATTATCGCAATCTGTGATGGAGCGTGCAGGCTCTGATCTAACACCAAGAATCCACATGATCCAGATTGAATCCTCTTAGGATAGGTTCTCTCGAATCCATGATTTTTTGACTCGAGCCAACTGGGGGTCCTTGTTCTCCCCGATCCCTCTTAATAGCAACACAATGCTATTTTTACAAGTTCTTTCCCCCTCAGCTTTTGCTAAGGATGAATTTCAAGAGGGCTCGGTTGTTCATACTATCGAGGTTT
Source organism: Wollemia nobilis (assembly GCA_028583015.1). Lineage (NCBI taxonomy): Eukaryota > Viridiplantae > Streptophyta > Pinopsida > Araucariales > Araucariaceae > Wollemia > Wollemia nobilis. The sequence continues at coordinate 21,412 of JAQPPZ010013779.1, forward strand.
CTGATCAGCAAGATTGGTACACACCCATTCGGGATTACCTCAAGCTTGGTACCCTCCCACTTGGATTGACACAAGCCACAAAAAGATCATTCAAATAGAAATCGGCAAAGCATGTCTTGTTAGGAGATGTTTTGTATCATCGAAGCTATGAAGGAATCCTCCTCCGTTGCTTGGACTAGCAAGAGTCCGCTTGGGTGATCACCCAAGCACACGATGGTACATGTGGTGGCCACTTTAGCGGTATGGCCATCACAAAGCGCATTCTTCGCATGGGTTATTATTGGCCATCTTTAGAGTGAGATTGTTGTGCATATGTGAAGAAGTGGTGAAGTGTCAACACCATGCTAATTTGACACACGTACCTTCTTAGGCCTTGCAGTCGATCCAATCGACTTGGCCTTTTTCATAATGGGGCTTTGACCTAATCGAAAATATCTCCTCTGTGTCATCTAGTTGTCACACATTCATCATAACGACCACAGAGTATTTTACTAAGTGGGTGGAAGCAATTTCGTTAACCTCTATGACTGGATCCCGCATTGCGGAGTTTATTTTGCATAACATCATATGTAATTTTGGTATTCCATCCAAGATCCTGTTAGATAATGGGACATCATTCAAGAATAAATATGTGTGTGCTTTGACCACAAAGTACAAAATTTAGCATAATTTTTCAACACCCTATTATCCGCAGGAAAATGGGCAAGCAGAGGCGTCAAACAAAATGCTAGTTGCCATCCTCAAAAAGACAGTCACAGACAATCATAAGGATTGGCACATTCAGATCTCGCTTGCCCTATGGGCTTATCTCACTAGCATTCGGACGCCCATTAGGCAACTCCATTTTTTCTAGTGTATGGCTCTGAGGCAGTCATGCCTCTTGAGTTGGAAATCCCTTCCCTACGCATTTCAATGCAAGAGTTCATCAATGATGACACTGCATGGTAGGCTCGGTTAGACCAACTGACATTGCTCGATGAACAATGCATTAATCCTCTCGAGCATTTGCATATCTATCAAGAGAGACTTAAGAAATCATACAACATGAAATTCCACCTAAGAGAATTTCAGGTTGGTGACTTGGTCTTAAAAGAGAACCAACAGAATTCTAATTTGCCATCCCATCTTAGGGACAATTTCATGGTAAACTGGTTAGGTCCTTATGTCATTGATAGTAGAATAGGACCTGTAACATACCGGCTTGCCTCTCTTGAAGGAATCAAGGAAATAGAACCCTTGAACATCAGTCATTTGAGGCCATTCCACATCTAGAGAGCCATAGTCCAACCAAAAGCTCCAAGGATTCTCACAATCGCTTGGCCAACCCCAAAAATGCCCCAAAGGTATCTATAAACCCTTTTGTCAACCCAAATGCTCCAAGGATTCTCATAATCGCTTGGTCAACCCAGAAAAGCTCCAAAGGTATCCATAAACCCTTTGGTCAACACCAAAAGCTCCAAGAGTTACCATAACCGCTTGCTCAAAATAAATATTCAAAAATAAACAAAAATAATAAAATCATTCAAAATCACAAAAATATTGCATTTCACTTCCATGCATACTCATAAAAATAAAAAATAAACAAAAATATTGCATTTTCATTTAATTCATACTCATAGAAATCAAAATACAAAAATATAGGTTGCATTAGGCATCGCATCCATACATTGCACTGTACTAAGTCATACAAGTCAAAAGCACCGTAGACTGTCATTACTTGGAAAATTCCCTCATTTTCCACATAAAATCCATTTTTCAGAACTGCATACATCTAGAATAACACCATCACCATTTTCTTTTAGCATAGTTCGTTGTCTCCTAAATATATATAGGGTTTTCGTCATTCAACTGTCTTTAAATTTCTAGCTAAAATTGTACACATTTCAATAGATTTTACATGAGAAAATTTTACTTGGATCACACCTTGTTATGTAGCATCCCAACACAAATTAAAACACATAAAATAATTCCTAAGTTGTATGAACGCAAGAGAAGCCTACAAAGCAGTCTAGGGTACCATAGGTGAAAGATTAGCCTATTCATACCCCTGTGCGAATGGTTCCAGAATGCTGAGAATTGACAAAAGGATGAGATCTTCCCCATCCATTCACCATAATAAACAGTGGTTTTCACCACTCCCACAAATCCCAATCATAGTTGGTCCCCAAATTCGTAAGGATCCGTACTACACGTCCCTGCCAAGGATGGGTAGTCGTCCCCAAGACCTAAAAGGATCAACGCCATTCAAAAACAAAATTCCAACAAACCCTCATCATACCCATCTCCACTCACCTTTGGTCTCAAAGTTGTAAGGATTTGTACTACATGCCCCTGACCAGGATGGGTAGTCATCCCCAAGGCCTAAAAGATCAATGCCCTTCATAATCTCCATCATCCTCTTGGTTCCCAAAGTCATAAGGATTCGTACTACACGTCCCTGAATAGGATGGGTAGTCATCCCCAAGGCCAACATGATCAAGGCCATTCACAAGCTCAACCTTACAAAGCTCAAAATACAAAATCACCTAACAGTGGTTATCACCACTATTCAAACTCCTTGCTCAAAAAGAAAACCAAAGAGAAAAATAAACAGTGATTTTCATCACTATATAGACGAGCAAGTATCCCAAACCATCGAGCAAACACACAACCTAAACTTGAATCCCTAGAATTCTCAGCATTCGAAAAACCATCTAGGTGATCCTCATTTCGGGTTTGGTTGATAGCCTACCTGGAAATGGTGGTATCCTAACCACATTATGATATGTCTATCACATTAGCTTTGCCTGTGCATAGGCCAATGTTTGCATGTGGATGAGCTAGCTTATGGTACCTTAGATTGTCCCGTGGATTACTCTTGCTAAACACAACAGAGTTAGTGGAGCTAATTAGATGATCCTCAGTACAGGTTTGGTTGATAGCCTATCTGGCACTGGTGGTATCCTAACAAATACCATATAAACGAACTCAATTGCACACACAGGGATGTGAAATAACTTGGTTAAATTCAAGTCAGATTTATACCTTGTTCAAAAGTCTTGCAAGATAAATGAATAGTCTTGGCTAGTTAGTTAAAATATCTAAATCTCAGAAAAGCTTAACTACATTTTAAAACAACTGATACATTTCATTCCACACATCACCATCATAAAATATGCAAAATACAAAAATAAAGTTTTCACATGCACAGTCATTCCACAAAGTCATCACATTAGTACACCAAGTCAGTCAAATCTTGCACAGTCTATGGTGCCATCGACAAAACATCAACAACTCATTTCATTCATTCCATTGGCATACATCATACAAATTAGACACATCGCATTCATAATCGCATTTGCATACATCAATGTAAAAACATGTACATAAAAACAAAACATGAAAAGTGCATAAACACCAAAAAGAGTCAGTTGTATATATATATATATATATATATCATAACAAACATGCCCGTAGGTTACAATGAACCGGTCCTCTGACCCCACAACAAAAATCCAAAAACTCAAAAACCCCCAAGCCTAGGGCATCGGCCACCATAACCATGCAGGATCAGTGCAATGGGAACTACCTCCTATAGTATGGGTCTTATGGGATCTCTCAGGGCAACTACTGCTCACCCCTGCATCATGCCCACTAGCACCTCCCTCATCTAGCCGCCTATGATGGGATGATGCTGACTACTTAGTCCCACTGTCTCTCATTCGATGCGATGAGTTACCACCAGGGGGCTCAGGTATCCGCCCCCCAAGGCAGATTATCTCTCCCTCCATATCTAGCTGATGCCATCGCCAATCTAAATCCTGTCGTTGCCAATCTGACTCCTACTGGCCCCACTCTACCTCCCACTGATGATAGTAAGTTACTACATCATCGTGCTATGCTAGCTGTACCCATAGGAGATCCCTCTCTCATGTAGCATCAGTATCCCCCTCCTACTAACAAGATGCAGCCCATGCGTTCTCCCTATCTACCAGCTGAGTCCATAGGAGATCTCTCTCCCACAAAGCCTCTCCTAGCTCCCCATATCATCATCGTAGCAGGTCCTCCAATCGTGCTATCTCAGTGCTGTGTCTCACCTCCACCTCCTCCAAACCTGCCTGAGGCATAGGTGACTCCGGGACAACAGCCTGCTCTGGCTCCCACTGCTCTGAGACATCCTGCATCTCCAGTTGATCTGGTACACTAAAATCCCCTCCAACATCCTCAACCTTGACCATGTCTGCATCATCATGTGGAGCACCCCAACCCTCATCTGGTACCTATGTACCCTCATCTCTTGCTGTTGTTGTTGTTGCACCCCCTAGAGGCCCCTCGCCTCACCATCATCATAGAGTCCACCATCACTCATACTTAGCAGTAGCCCTGACATCATCCACATCTAGGACGTCAATCACCGTATATGAATCCTCGCCAAGTGGTGCAACGACTAGCCGATCCAGAATCCTCTCATCCCCCCGGTGCCGATAGACCATGCGCTCACCAGGCATCCCTTGGTGCACTCTAAACTGTCAGGTCACCCGACCGTATGGGAAGAACTCCTACTCCATCCCATGCCTCCCAATAAGCCACCACCCCCTCTATACCCATCGAAGCCACTCTCCAACCTCAGGCCAGGCTGGACAGTCCCGATAGGGGTGCCAGAACACCTCTCTTGGAGTAAGTCGAGCAAAGGCATCGGCATAGTGCCTTACGGCACCTGCCCATTGTCGGCTCTATCCCTGCTCCTCTGACCTCCACCATAGTACCCCGTATCCAATCTCTCGATCTACCATCTCTGCTTACGTCGTCCAGGGTAGCCCCACCGGCCTCTCCACTACTATGTGCTGCCAAGCCCAGCACTGCAATAAGTAGCTACAACTGATCCCCTTTCACTTTCAGTAACGAACCTCGTACAGCTCATCATAGAGCTATGCCAGTAGAGTCTGTCCCCATCTCATAATCATTGGAGCATCTGTCGAACACTCCACCAACCTAAACACCACCTTTAGCAGGTTCCACGGGAACCTCGCACCAAAAGAGTTAGGGAGCAGCATTTTGGAAATGAGGCTCATGAGTAATGTGTGCCTCATTCCCAACACACCCCTATCTAGCCACCATCGCACTAGTATTTTTCCAATATGGATATCGCTCTCTGCCCTCTCCACGGGGCTCTCCACACCCAACTCCTCTCCATGCCCGAAACAGCATATCAATACCACTGTCCTCTGATCCCATGGTGTCATTCGGATCGGCAGTCCTATTGGAATCCAAAGAATCTGATAGACATCCTCCAAGGTCATCGTTATCTCCCCTATTGGGATATGGAAGGTATTAGTCCGAGGATCCCATAGATTGATCAGGGCCATCATATAGGCTTGATCCCTGACTATTGGCTCCATTCGAGTCACCTGCTTGAGCCCAAGGGCGTCAAGCCAGTCCCAGTCAGCCAAGGTCAGTGTCACATGCACTTCAGTAAAAATAGTAGGCACCCGATACCATCTCTTCACAACCTACAAAATAAAACAACACAAAAACATTAAAAACAATGAAAAATTGTACAATCCTAACATGTATATACAGTACTGCATTAAAATTGTATAGTCAAAAACAAAACAAAATGTTAACAAAATTAATTTGTCAGTCCTAGGTTTTCTAATACTAACTGATGAACTCAAAAACAAAACAAAAATTTAACAAAATTAATTTGTCAGTCCTAGGGTTTCTAATCCTAACTGATAAATTCAAAAACACAACAAAAATTCAAAAAAATTAATTTGTCAGACCTAGGGTTTTTAACTCTAAACTGATTAATTAAACAACAAAAACAAAACAAAACATTAACGAAATTAATTTGTCAGTCCTAGGTTTTCTAATCCTAACTAATGAACTCAAAAACAAGACAAAAATTTAACAAAATTAATTTGTCAATCCTAGGGTTTCTAATCCTAACTGATAAATTCAAAAACACAATAAAAATTCAAAAAAATTATTTTTTCAGACCTAGGGTTTATAACTCTAACTGATTAATTAAACAATAAAAACAATTACAAAATTTAACAAAATTAATTTATCAGTCCTAGGGTTTCTAATCCTAACTGATAAATTCAAAAACACAACAAAAATTCAAAAACAACAATTTGTCAGCCCTAGGGTTTTTAAACTCTAACTATTAATTAATAACAAAAACAAAATAATTTGTCAGATCTAGGGTTTCTAACTCTAACTAATATCAAAAAAAAAAAAATAACAGTCAACTAGGGTTCATGCTATGCTTTCCACTTAGTTGTACCCTACGTTTTTAACCTACAGTTTAGATTTTGGTTTTATTTAGGTTCAACGCAGTTTTTCAGTTTTGTTCTAAACTAACATTCTAAGTTCAGTTTTCAACTAAATTTTTGATCTGTGTTTAACTAGGTTTAAATTAAGTTTTCAGTTAAGACCATGGTTTTCATTTTTAACCATAAACAATAACAAAAACAAAAAAGAAAAAAAAAAGCCATAAGCAATAAGGAAAATGCGATTTTCCAATTGCAACAAAAAGTTATAACAAGGAAGGGCACTCACGGGTATTGCTTCGACTCCACCGCTTGATATGGTATGTGCACTCATGGTCGCAAGAAATTTCTACAGTGCTTCACTTCACAGAATTGACCTCCTCCTCCTCAAAGCTCCAAATCACCCAAAAAAACAAATGCAAACGAGCCCAAAACTCAGTTTTGGACTTTAAATAGGCTTTTTGAGCCTGTACTCGTTCCATCCTGGGACGAGCACTTTGGTTAGTGCTCGTCCCACCCTAGGATGAATACCAAATAGGAATTCATCCCACCCTGAGATGAATACAGAGCAAAAATTTCAAAAATAGCAAAAAAATGCACAAAAATGCACCAAAACAAGCCCTAAAAATGTCCTATTAGCATGCTTTTGCATTGGACATTTCGAGCATGCAAAATAGATGTCGGGGTCACAAATCCTCACTATCCTACTCCCTAAGAAGGCTACTATAGCCGGACCACTCCACGGGAAGACGGATTTTCAAGAATTTCATCCCCAAACGGCATCACCAAAACGGGTCAAAACCCATCCAAAAATAGCAATAACATTGTCGAACGAAGGCGCTTTTGTGCTTGACATTCTGGGCATCCAAAATAGACATTGGGGTTACAAATTATCACTATCCTACTCCCTAAGAAGGCTAACATAGCCATACCACTCCACGGGAGGACAGATTTTTGTCAATTTCAGCTCCAAAATGCATCCCAAAAAGGGTTAAAACCCACCAAAAATAGGTAAGAATGTTTAGAAACTATTTTCGCATTCAATGGTAGACAACTCAAGGCACCCTTACCTAAGTCATCTTGGGTCAAGTGACTCATCACTTTTCTCATGTCGGTCATTCCCTCATCGATTTGTCGCTTGAGGGGGTAGTCACACTTAGTTGCCAATCAACAACACTATACCCAATCATGGAAATGACACGCATTCAAAGGATAATTGACAAAGACAATCACACCCCTGCTTGGGGCAGCAAAAAAGCAATTATCACAAGCTGATCAAAAACTTGGCATTCATGAATCATGAACTCAAGGTTCCCATAGACAAAAGGTTGCGCCCTTTGCCTATTCATGATTGATCAATGTCCAAGCTCAAGTAACACCTCACCGAACAAGGTTAACACTTGATTTAAGTTCCTTAGCTTGTCAGAAGCAAGGATTCAAGAATGTGCCCTTTCCATACTTGGGGCATCAAGAGTTGGTTAGGTTACTGAGAAACCCTAATCATTAGTGCTTTGGTTATCTATTTTTGCTCGACGCTGCACCTTGCACAATGCTTCCCAAAAAGGGGTATCTATAGATACCAAAATAGCACCAATCCGATTACATGACAACAAGCACTGATCGCATTGACACAAATAGCCCCCATGGCAGACCCTAGAGGTTAAACAGTGGTCCTAACCACTTCCAAAAGTAGTTTTAGAGGTCATAGGTCAATTTGGCACCTTTTTGGCACCTTTCTCTCTACTCGTCCCACCCCGGGACGAATACAAATTGGCATTCGTCCCACCTAGGGACGAATATCAGCATTCGCCCCAGGGTGAGGTGAATAGAAAGTTTGATTGGAAAAAATTCAAACCTCGATAACTCTACCAGTTAACTGAGGCTTCAGGCCATGCAATTGTGAGGAATAGCTTTTATTCAAGAAGAGAGACTTCAGTGATGAGTGTATTTATTTTAGAAACCTCATGCAAGAAGCTTTTTAATCAGGGAGTTAGCTTTTCTCTGAAAATAGGACAGTTAACTCAAGAGGCGCCCTCGCATGCGCAATTCAAACAAGGAGACCTTAAGGTCTATAAATTGGGGAGTTTTCCCACCCAAAATATATATAGAAAGGGAGCATTTGAACAATGAAGTGCTACCAATTTCATACCTAACTGGGATTTGTGCTTTTACATCCTTAATATCTCATTCGAAAGGGAGGTTATTGGGTGACTATTAGAGGTGCAAATCCGTACCCAAAACCCAATTTTTGGCCACAAATATCCACCAAATTTGTTGACAACACCCTATAATCATTTTTGGACCCATACCAAGTGGATTGGTGCCGAAATAGTGCCTCAAACGGTGGGCGTCCTACCCCCGGGCACTCCCCAAACAATCACAGTGCTATTCGCCACACCTCGGGATTATTAGAAATCTATGATAGATTTCTTTGTTTTTTCTATTGCATCTAATTCTAGATAGGTTAAATAGGTTACAGTTCAAATTTCATTTCATTCTGAGTAGTTTTGACCAGGTTATTGTTATTTCTCGCTTTCACTAACTTGCAGATGCCATCTTCAAAATTTGGGTGCTAGAGGTAAAATTGGAGAAATATGGCCATCTGGGTCTTCCCAAAACACCCCCAATTAGCTAACCCCAACTTTTTAGGTATTTTGGAGCTTCCTAAGTAGGACATTGAACAAGGTGCTTTTTGATAAATTGTCACAGTCCTATTTGTCCCACCCTGGAGCGAGTACAGATCTATGAGGAATTTTTAGACTGTTCTTTTTGCAGTGGTCTTCTTATGATATTTTTATGCTTCTGTCAAAGTTTTAGGTCAATCATAGGTTATTTGATAGTCGTTTTATTATTTTCATGCATACACTGACAGTAGGCTTTGGGAAATACATGTTTCATTCTGTCTGCAGGTATTACTAATATTTTCTATTTCTTTGAATGCAGGTTTTCGACATTAGAGGAGCAGGAAAGAGCAAAGAATCACATACGCAAGCGGTGGTGATGTTTTTGTCTGCCCATATTACATGTGGGCACGCGGAAGAAGGATTGTTCGCCATGGATGTTGTGACGAGAAACACATTTGACTCTCCTATCCCCTAAAAAGGAAGGAGACATATTGTAACACAATTTATAAAGCATATCAATAAAATATATTACCATATTTCGTATTTCTTTTATCTTGTGTTAATTTGCATATGTTATTTCTTGTCCTTTTCTTGTGGCATTTTCCTTTTTGTTTTTGTATCCTCGTGCTTTTAGTTTCCCTCACATAAGGATGGGTGTTAAGAAGAATATAGAGAGGCTTTGGCATTTCAAAAGCAACAATATAAAAATAAACTCAAATACTTATAGTTTCCCTCTTGTTATGGCGAGTATTTTGAGGATTAATATATTGAAAAGCTTCATTTTTCCTAAAACAATTGCATTAATCCAAATATTGAAGTTCTAAGGGGGGATATATTGGTTAAAAATTCAAGTTTTCTTTTTTGTCAAAATGATGAATTAAATTGAACCTCTCACCCCTCATAACTTTCACACTTGGAAACCTAAAATTTTAAATCTTATCTCTCATAAAGGGCTCACTCACCTTTTCGAAGAAAAGCAACGTGAGTTTGATAAATAATATGAAAAAATTGTTCACAAAGAAAAAATGCATGAAACTATGGGTGTTATTAGCTCTAATGTTCATGAAAGTTTATGGTTTCACATTATATATTGTAAAAATCTTCATGAAAGTTTGGAGAAACTAAAAACCTTGCTTGGGAAAGTAGATCAAATTAGATCAATGCAACTAGAAGCAGAACTAACACTTTGTCTCCTGAAGATTTTAGCATTATTGTTGACTTCCTCACCAAATTCAAAAAAGTCCTCACTCAATACAAAGGTAGTGGGAAGAAAAATATTGACAAAGAATGCATTTATCTAATTCTTTCTAAACTAAATGGTGTATTTCAAATCTTTGCAACTACCTTTCTATCTATTCAAGATGCTCTTGGTGCAACCTTTAAAATGCCCTCTTTTGAAGAATTTTGTGATAGACTAACTAGGGAAGAAACAAAACTTGCAAGATATGAGTTATCTTCCTCTCCCTCTTCCTCCAAATCCTTAATAGCCTCCACCTCTACTAAAGAAAAATTCAAAAAGAATGAAAGGAATCCTATAACTTGTACTCGCTGTAAAAAGAATGGTCATTCTGCAAATAAATGCTAGAAAATATTACAACTAGAGGTAGCTATGAAGGATCAAAATATATTCAATAAAAATCAAATAGGGAAAGACCTAAATGTTCAAGGGAAAACCTCCAATTATTCCTCTAATTATTGGTTTCTAGATTTTGGAGCTATTCATCACATGTCTTCTTTAGATGAGTCATTCTCTTCTATCTCCTCTAGTTCTACATGTAGCATAGAAGTGGGTGACTCTTCCTTTATCGCAGTCAAAGGAAAGGGGATATAATAATTGATGGTGGCTCTATAAATAATTTTTCTATGTTCTAAACATTACCACAAATTTCCTCTCCATCTATCAAATTTGTACTTCTGGAAAGGGGAAAACAGTTATCTTCTCTCCAATAGGAGTTGAGATAAGAGACTTTCAAAATCCATATTCTCTCATAGCTAAAGGAGATATTGATCACAACACTCATCTATTTCACTTCAAAGGATTCAAAAATCTAGAAGGGGCCTCCTGTTTTGTGGCTCATGGAGATCTTGAAAGCAAAATTTGGCATGAAAATTTTAGACATCTTAGTTACAACTACCTAAAGGAACTGAGCACCCATGATATGGTAAAATGTTTATCACAAGTCTCTTTTATTGATGGATTTTGTCCTAGATGTGCTCTTGGAAAGCAACATCAAGACCCTTTCCTCTCAAGTATATCTCTAAAATCCTCATCCCCTCTAGAACTAATCCATAGTGACTTGATGACTTTTCCTGATGAAGAACACAAGATTATACTGAGAGGAGGGGGTGATCAGTATAAGACCTCTTTTTATTTTTTTCTTTATACTTCAAAATAGTAAAGCAATATACCCAAAGCAATATCAAAGCAATGCACAATATCATCCACAAAGTGACACCAATTTTAACATGGTTCACCCAAAATGGCTGGGCTACGTCCACAAAAATTTTCTCTAAAAGTTATCTCAAAGTTCTTTGGGAATCCTTCCCAATTACAATGTTTATGAGCCTCGTCCCAAAGGAGATACCTTCCCCTAATCAGAATTTATGAGCCTCTTATCAAAGGAGATACCTTCCCCTCTGCTCTAGAAATGATCCCTCAGAAGATCAACTGCCTCTACCTCTTGCCAGCATGTGGAACTCCTTTCCACCGAAGACCGAAAAGCTAAGAAAAGAGAAGAGCTTGATAGAGAGGTTGAAACGGAAAAGGAAGGATTGAAACGGAAAAGGAAGGAAAAAGCTTATCGAAAAATAAGGGAAAGCGGAAAAGCCCCATACCTTTCGAAATAAGAACCAGTAGTATCTATCCGCTACATTCTATCTAAAAGTGGCCCTTACCCTTTAAAACGGATCGGATGATAGCTCTCTATTTTAAATAAGGGGTGAAGAATAGCTGGATATGAATGGGTACAGAATAGGTGGGATATATCTGGTCAAAAAAGTTGGTACAAAATAGGTATGAGTTCATGGCAAGGGCAAGGGAGTATTTTCGAGGGGAGAGGCCTTTTCTTTTCAAATAGAGAGGTTGAAACGAAAAAGGAAGGAAAAGCTAAGAAAAGAGAAGAGCTTGATAGAGAGGTCCTGTCCTCAATGCTTAGCCTAAGAGACCTCTGCCTTCTATGATCATGTCCACAGTAGATAAACAACCTGTACCAAACATAGTCAGTCGATCTAGTACAAGTCTTCCTCTATCTTTCAGATCTGTCCAATGCTTGAAGAAATCAATCCTCTGCACACAAGCCTTCTCAAAGACTTGCCAAATTTGTCCTCAGGTTCTTCTCAAAGAACCAGTGCACCTCTATCCTCAAGTTCTCTGATAGAACTATCAAACTCAACTCACAAGTCCTCTGCTAGGACCTATCCAAATCTGCTCACAAGTCCCCATCGGAACCTATCCAAAATTGCTCACAAGTCCCCACCGAAACCTGTCCAAGACTGCTCACAAGTCCCCACCGGAACCTATCCAAAACTCAGCAAGCTCACCAAAAAAAAAACTTTCTTAGTAGGAAATCACAAGGTGAATTGTTAGAGACCCAATATGATTTTTCAAACTCATAAAAGCATAAAGAGAATTGTTAGAGACTCAATATGTTCTATACTCAACTCCCAATATAAAAACTCAACTCAAATCAACTTAGCTCAAACTCAATCTCAAATATGAAAACTCAACTCAATATCTGAAATGGATAGGATAGAATGCTTTCTTTTAAGAACATGAAACCCCAACAATTGCCAACTATGCAAAGAAACACATAACAATGATACTCATGTTCTTTTCACCATCAATTAGGGCTTCAACAACAATGCTCATCAAACAAGGTTCAATCAACACCATTCAACTCAAAACACAACCTTGAAGCATTTCACAATCAACATTAGAAAAGGAAACAAGTAGAACTCCTTTTCTCTCCAATATTGTTTGAACAAAAAGCATCCACCAACTCAAATCACAATAGCACAAAACTTTTCAAATCATCAACAAAGGAGTAAGCCCAACACTTTAACCAAGTAAAGAATAGCTTGATTATTACCAATTTAATGAAAGCAAATGTCAATCTCAAAGTTGCCCACTTAAGGTTTCACAACTTCGCACAAGAAGCAATTTTAACCTCAAAACATCATGCTTTCATTTCCATAATCAACCAAAAGCACTCTCAACATTACAAGAAAAATTTATCCCTTATACACCTTATTTCTCCCTTATAGTCTTATCAAAATAAAATTTATCTCTCATAAGAATGCAATAAGATATTTCAAACAACACCTTCAAAAGAATATTTTATAAAAATAAAACAAGTTTTAAACTCCTTATAATTCCTAAGCTATTTTTCCCTCTAATAAACTTCCTCCATCCGCAAAATACACTTAGCAAAAATTAATTTCGAAAGTACCTTGGCCAACATCAAAAATCGCACTTTGGAGAAATTGCGCACGAATTCTAACACCACCCGCTGCATCCACTTCACGATGTAAAACCCTTTCACGTTATTCAAACATGGAACCTCCCATTCGGGTAGCGCGCCAATAGCCTAGCCGCTATCGGTGTGCCAAAGGCACCCGGTGAGGTTTAAACCTCATGCTATTAGCCTTGTTCCTTCTGTGCTAGGGATTAAATAAAACAACAGTGCCTCCCTTTCTTCTAATGCAAACACAAAGACGAAAAACCTTACGACGGATTTACGACAAGCGACGAGTACAAAAAATGAACATCGGATTCATGAAAATGGCGAAGACACAGTCGAACGACGGGTTTACAAAAATGGTGAAGACACAATCAGAGAAGAAATCCAAATAGCGGATCACAAAATCACAGCGAGCAACTCTTTTCAAAATGGGGATGTGATTGATTCTTGATTTTCATTGAGGGAGATTTATATGCATTTTTACCATAAGCTCTTGACGTCGGTGAGGAGTTTAACACGTCGGTGGAGGTCTTGGCTAGCGCCCACAATCTTAAAACATAGCGCCCACATAGTTAAGACATTTGCACCATGGGTTAGGAGAACCCATTGCAAATAATAATTTAATATTTATTTAAAAATAATTAAAGGGAACCTTAACAAGGTTTTTAATTATTTAAATAAATACTTCCTCCTAGACCCAAATGCATTAAACTAATGCATCCACCTGTAATATTTAAACCTGCCAACTTGGGGTTTACAAAAGACCTTTGAAACTGTCATGTCGGAACCTTCAAGAAACCTTTTATTAAAGTAAAACTTTTGACATCAAAAAAATTCCTTCAAGAGCTTCTTGACATCAATGACAACTTATACACATGATCAAGGGCAATGTACCCAATGTACCCAAAATTGCCAACAATCTCCCCCTTTGTCATTGATGGCAAACCTTTACTGAAAACACTTCTCAAGAGCCAAAACTAAAACCAACTATGCTAACAACTGAGAATCTTCCTTTGAAGTTTTGCTCCCCCTGACTTGAAGCTCTCCTCTTCACTTTGAAGCTCTCCCCCTTACTCATATATCTCCCCCTTTGTCATCAATGGCAAAGGGTCACCTTTGGGGCTCGGGACTAAGAATGAGCCTCTTAGCTTAGTCCCTCCCCCACCTCTTGATGAGGTGATTAATTCTGGGGTGGGAGTAAAACTCCCATTGGGCACTGATCATCATCAGTGTCTATAACTTCCTTGCCGGGCCTTCTCTTGAACTCTTTGTCCATATTCCTATTCTTGTTCATTGTTCTTGTTCTTGTTCTCATCCCTGTTCTTGTCCATGCCTTGATCCTTGGACCTGATCATGCCATTGTTCATGTTCTTGTATTCTAGAAATTCAGCTCTGCACTATCTAGATATGTGACCTTCATTGTTGCACTTAAAACACCTAACAAAGTTGTTTCTCTGAGGTAAACCTGATCTTTGAATCCACCTGTTCTGACCAAACCTGTTATGACCAAACCTGTTCTGGACAAACTTGTTCTGACCAAACTTGTTCTGACCAAACTTGTTCTGACCAAACCTGTTCTGGCCAAACCTGTTCTAACCAAACCTATTCTGACCAAACCTATTTTGATCAAACCTGTTCTTGTTATTTACCTTGCAATAGACTGCCTTGTGCCCAAACTATTTACAAGAGTAGCAATACCCTTGAAAGTAACTAGCACTTCTGAAACTGTCATTTACCTTCTTCACTTGAGCCATGCAATGTGAAGCCATGTGACAAAACCTATGACAAGCAAAACATCTGCCTTAAAACTTTCCTTTATTTGATCTCTTGGGTCCTGAATACTTCTTCTTCTCATTCTAAATTTTGTTTTCTATTTTTGTGCATCTATCATTCAAGGACTCCTTTTCTGAAATACTTTCCTCATTAGAACTCTCTTTCTTTTGGAGTCTCTTACTAGACTCTCCAACTTATTCCTTGTGTGGCTTAACAAAAACAAGGCCTATTTTATCTATTGTCTTTCTTTGACCTTTGATGAGTGACTTAACCTTTTTGGAGCTATCTTGAAAGCTGCAAAGCTTATCCTTGTACTCTTTAGTTTCCTCTTTCAAAGAAGCCATTTTTTGTTCCAACTTGTTATACTCAAGAACCTTAGACTCTAACTCATCCTTGAGTTCTTGTGTCTTAGCTATAGAGAAGTCAAGACTTTCTATAAGCTCATCTCTTTCCATGCAACATTCATCTAACTTATCCTTGAGTCTAGCATTCTTCTTTCTTTTCTTTTTCAAAGCACTAAGATAACTAATAAGTTCACCTTCAAGATCTACTTCACCTTCCTCTATATCTTCCTCTATTTTTTTGCTTTTTGAATCATCAAAGCCTTTTTCAGATTTCTTATCACTAGAGGTGCTACCCTTTTCAAAAACCATACATGCATCTTCCTTATAGTTTTTTTAAGCATCCTCATACATACTAGAAACCAAATCATTATTTGTGCAATCATCCTCAAGGTGACCAAAGTTTCCACATCTAAGACATTTCATGATAATGAATCTATGTTTTGGTTCTTCCTCTTTTTTGGATATGAACAACATCTCATTTTCATCATCTCTTGAAGAAATTTCACTATCACTACTAGAACACTTACTTGCTTTGTCTAGGTAGAAACTCTTCTTGTGCTTGTGAGAATACCTCTTTCCTTGATTGATGTGCTCATATTTGTTCTTCCTGTGATGCTTGTGCTTTTTAGAATCCTTGCTCTTAGAATCCTGTATATCTTCATCACTTTCATTCTTGGGAACAGTACAGTCAGTAGCATAATGACCAAACTTTTCACAATTGAAACATCTTATATTTTTCATACTTTTGTGCTTTCTTGCTGTAATATGCCTCTTCATCACTAGAAGACTCATCACTATCTTGAATTTGTTTACCCTTGGATTTCTTGGTAGCCTTGAAAGTTGCCTCTTTCTTGACATCAACCTTCACTTGAGTTCTCAACTCAAATGCTGCAAGTATACTATGGAGCTCATCCTTTTTCAACTTATCCAAATCTTTAGCTTCCTCAATAGCAGAAATATTTTCACTAAATCTATTAGGAAGAGATCTTAAAATCTTATCACAAACATCATTTTTAGCAAGCTCAAGACCTAAGTCTTTCATGGAGTTAACAACCTCATCCATATGGAGCATGTAGTCACTAATATTTTCATCATCATTCATCTTGAGTTGTTCAAAAATACCTTTGAAGTGTCTCAACTTGGCCTTCCTGACATTTGTATCACCTGTATGAACCACCTTCAACTGTTTCCACATTTCACTAGTTGTCTTGTAGTGAATCACTTTGGTGAGATCTGCTTTTTGTAAGCCTTTCAGGATTGCATTCATTGCCTTTGAATTGATGTGATGTAGGAGCCTTTCTTCTTTAGTAATAGGACCATGTTTAGGAATAGTGTACTCATCTTCAATCACTTCCCAAATATCATTCCCAAGTGCCATTAGATGAACCTTCATCCTTGCACTCCAAAGACCAAAATCTGACCCATCAAGAATAGGTGCTGCATTGCCACTTGAATGATCCATTGTGTTCTTTACTAGCTTTTCCTTCAAGCTGTTAAACTTTTTGAAGGCATCGGCTCTGATACCAATTGAAGAACACAAGCTTATACTGAGAGGGGGGGTGAACAGTATAAGACCTCTTTTTATTTTTTCCTTTATACTTCAAAACAGTAAAGCAATATACCCAAAGCAATATCAAAGCAATGCACAATGAAGAACACAAGCTTATACTGAGAGGGGGGGTGAACAGTATAAGACCACTTTTTACTTTTGCTTCAAAATAGTTTTCAAATCAGTATTATGCAGTGTAAAGATAGCAGTATTAATAGCAGTAATCAAAGCAATGCACAAAAAACCATCTATAAAAGAGACACAACAATTTACATGGTTCACCCAAAGCGGGCTACTCCACGAATAAAATTTCTCTCTAAATTTTATCAATTCAACCTTTGTAAAAACCTTTCTCTATTACAATGTTTATGGGCACCAACCCAAAGGAGATACCTTCCCCTAGCTCTGCTCTGACTGGTGATCCTCTAGAAGACCTCTACCTCCTCTGCCATTAGCAAGTGGAACTCTATCCATAGAAGACACCTATCTTCCCTGCTCTGGCTGGAGATCTCTGTCCTCAACTCTATCATCGCAAATCTTGTCCTTGAATATGCACTAAACATAGTCCTTCGATCTAGCACATATGTCCTCTATCTCTGGTCTACACCAAACACAGTCCTTTGGTCTGGCACAAATTTGTCCTCTTATCTCTTTTTGTTCTGTTATAGCCGCACTTGGTCGAAACCAACTTTTGCACTAGTCGCACAAAACACAACAACACTCGATCAAATATCAACTTATGCACATCTGCGCAAACACAGTAGCATAGTCTTCGCACACTCTACTTATCGATGATCGAAATTCTCCCCAGCACTCTATCTACAAATATCGCACTTCAAAATGCACACTTTGATCGATTCGACTCGATTCGCTCTCTTGCGCACAGTAGACTTCACTTGCGTAAATTCGATACATGCATACAATACTTACAATCTCAAAATAGCCCTCCTTTTATAGCATAAATTCTAAGATCAAAACACTCAATCTTAGTCGGCTGTAACCCTAGAATCCGTCGGCTGCACAACCCTAATCTTTGTCGGCTCAGATTTAACTCTATCGGCTTCAACCGCCTCTATGCTTCAGAGCTTCTATCGCGAAACCACAACATGTCGCGATATCGTGACATTTTTGCAGTTGTACACTTTTTTTTGGCTATTATAGTGATATCGTGACACTTTTGCTTTTGTCTGCCTTGACTATGTCCTTATTGCAAAATCGTGACACTTCTATCTTTTGCTAACGTCATCTTCACTCCTGTCATGAAATCATGACACTTTAGACTTCATGGCCTTTATTTCAGCTTTTGTCATGAAATCATGACACTTTTGCTACCTTGCACTTCTTTCTGCCTTACACCCATGAAACTAGAACATGTCATGAAATTACGACACTTACGCTGCCTTAAGCTCTTTTCTGTCTTATGCTCGCGAAACTGGAACATGTCATGAAAATGCAACGCTTTTGTCTTCATAGCCTTCCTCTCTACTTTTGTCATGAAATCATGACACTTATCTTATAGAAGACCTACTTCCAGTTTCTATCGCTAAATCATGAATCTTTCACCATCCGTATGCTTTCCTTTCAGCCTATTGCAAAATCGCTACATCTTCATCCGTTGGCTTCTTCACTTCTGCCTGTCACGAAATCGTGACACTTCCTGCATTCGTACGCTATCTTTTCTGCCTGTCATGAAATCATGACACTTTCTGCATCCGTACATTTTTCTTTCATCTTGTCATGAAATCGCAATGCTTTCAGCTTTCAAAAGCTTTCTTTGCAACCTGTTGCGAAATCGTGATGCTTCTCCTTTCAGACTCTTCTCTTTTTTTGCATGTCACGAAATCACGACAGTTCTCACTTTGAGATTTTTAGCATGTCATGAAATCATGACAGTCCTCAACTTGACCTCTACAGCATGTCACAAAAATGCGACAGTCCTCACTTGGAACTTTGCATCATGTCGCGAAATCGCGACAGTTCCTAAAAAACTTTCTCTCTTTGATCTTGTCATGAAATCATGATAGTTCACACTATGGACTCTCTTTTCTGCATTATTTCATGAAATCGTGACACTTTTTTGTCCATACAGCTTTCTTAGAAATGTGTCACAAAATCGTGACACTTTTCCTTCTCTGCCTTCCTACACTTTTTGAGTCACGAAAATGCGACATGTCATGAAATCGCAACACTTTCCAACTTGCTCTCTTTCTCTGCCAACATGTCGCAAAATCATGATAGTTTTTCTAGCTTCATATCTGTCTTCCAGCGTGTCGCAAAATCATGACACTTTTGCTAGAAATTTCTCTCTCCTCAAACATGTCACGAAATCGTGATAGTTTTGCCAGCACTTTCTCTCTCCTACAACATGTCGCAAAATCACAACAGTTTTTCCAGTTGCCTGCATACTTTTTCTTACTTGTCTTTTTCTTGATCTTTTGCAACTGGGCTACTCTGATCTTCTTGGAAACTCACTTTCCAAACTGAAACCTTCATCAAAACACATTCTTTGACATCAAACCAAATTGCTTCAAGACCTTCTTGACATCAATGACAACATCTACACTTAGAGCAAAGGCAATGTACCCAAGGTACCCAAAATTGCCAACAATCTCCCCCTTTGTCATTGATGGCAAACCTTAACTGAAAACACTAGACAAGAGCCAAAATTGAAACCAACTGATCCAACAACTGAGAATCTACCTTAGAAGTTTTTGCTCCCCCTGACTTGAATCTCTCTTCTTCACTATGAAGCTCTCCCCCTTACTCATATCTCTCCCCCTTTGTCATCAATGGCAAAGGGTCACCTTTGGGGCTTGGGACTAAGAATGAGCTTCTTAGCTAAGTCCCTCGCCCACCTCCTGATGAGGTGATTTAAAACAAGGGTGGGAGTGAAACTCCCATTAGGCACTCATCATCATTAGTGTCTACAATTTCGTTTTTGGGCCTTTTCTTGAACTCTTTATTAATGTTTTTGTTCTTGTCACTTTTCTTGTTCTTGTTCTCATCTCTTTTCTTGTCCATACCTTGATCCTTGGACCTGTTTATAACACTATTCTTGTTCCTGTACCTTGGAATATCAGCTCTGCATTGTCTGGCTATGTGACCTGCATTGTTGCACTTATAACAAGTAACAATATTATTTCTTTCAGGCATAGTTGTTCTTTGAATCCGCCTGTTCTGACTAACCCAGTTCCTATTATTTGCCTTGTAGAAAATTGCCTTGTGCTCAAACTATTGACAAGAGTAGCAATACCCTTGAAAGAAATTACGGCCCCTGTAACTATCATTTACTCTCTTCACTTGAGTCATGCAATGTACATCCATGTGACCAAACCTGTGACACACAAAACATCTGTCGTGAAATTTTTTTTTATTCGACCTCTTGGATCTCGAAACCTTCTTCTTGGCATTCAGAATTCTATTTTCTATTTTTGTGCATTTATCACTAATGGACTCATGATCTGAAGTACTTTTTTCATCAAAACTCTCTTCCTTTTGAAATCTCTTGCTAGATTCCCCAACCTGTTCCTTGTGCTGCTCAACAAAACCGAGACCTGTTTTATCTGTTGGTTTTCTTTGACCTTTGATGAGAGACTTAACATTTTTGGAGCTTTCTTGAAACCTGTATAGTTTATCCTTGTATTTTTTAGTTTCCTCTTCCAAAAAAGCCATTTCCTGTTCTAACTCACTATACTCCAGAATCTTAGAATCTAACTCATTCTTGAGTTCATGTGTCTTAGCCATAGAGATGTCAAGACTTTCTATAAGCTCATCTCTCTCCATACAACATTCATCTAACTTATCCTTGAGTTTAGCATTCTTCTTTCTTTCCTTTTTCAAAACACTGAGAGCATTAGTAAGTTCACATTCAAGATCCTCTATTTGATTACATTTTGAATTATCAAGGCCTTTTTCAGATTTCTTATCACTAGAGGTGCTACCCTTTTCAAAAACCATACATGCATCTTCATTGTAGTTTTCTGAAGCATCCTCATACATACTAGCAACCAAATCATTATTTTTTCAATTATCCTCAAGGTGCCCAAAATTTCCACATCTAAAACATTTCATGACAATAAATTTATGTTTCGGTTCTTCCTCCTTTTCTGAAATGAACAACATCTCATTTTCATTATCACTAGAAGAGCTTTCACTATCATTGCTAGAACACTTACTTGCTTTGTCTAGGTAGAATCTCTTCTTGTGTTTGTGAGAATGCCTATTTTTGTGATTGTTGTACTCATCTTTGCTCTTCCTGTGATGCTTGTGCTTTTTAGAATCCTTGCTCTTAGAATCTTGTATATCTTCATCACTTTCATTCTTTGAAACAGTACATTCAGTAGCATAATGACCAAACTTCCCACAGTTGAAACATCTTATGTTTTTCATGTTCTTGTGCTTTTTGGAAAACTTGCCTTTCTTGCTGTAATATGCCTCTTCATCACTAGAGGACTCATCACTCTCTTGAATCTATTTGCTCTTTGATTTCATGGTAGCTTTGAAGGCTGCCTCTTTCTTGACATCAACTTTCACTTGAGTTCTCAGCTCAAATGCTGCAAGTATACTATGGAGCTCATCCTTTTTCAATTTATCTAGATCTTTAGCTTCCTCAATGGCAGAAATATTTTCACTAAATATATATAGGAAGAGATCTTAAAATCTTATCACACACATCATTTTTAGCAAGTTCAAGACCTAAGTCTTTCATGGAGTTAACAATATCATCCATACAAAGCATGTAGTCACTGATCTTTTCATCATCGTTCATTTTTAGTTGTTCAAACATACCTTTAAAGTGTATCAATTTGGCATTTCAGACATTAGCATCACCTAGATGAACCACTTGCAGTTGTTTCCACATTTCACTAGTTGTCTTGCAGTGAATCACCTTGGTAAGATCTGCTTTCTGTAAGCCTTTTAGGATTGCATTCATAGCTTTTGAATTGCTGTGATGTAGGAGCCTATCTTCTTTAGTGTATGGACCATTTACAGGGATAGTGTACCCATCTTCAATTACTTCCCATACCTCATTACCAAGTGCCATTAGATAAACCTTCATTCTAGCACTCCACAGACCAAAATCTGATCCATCAATGATAGGTGCTGCATTGCCACTTGAATAATCCATTATGTTCTTAATCAGTTCTTCTTTCAAGCTATTAAACCTTTTTTAAGGAACTCGCTATGATACCAATTGAATAACACAAGCTTATACTGAGAGGGGGGTGAACAGTATAAGACCACTTTTTACTTTTGCTTCAAAACAGTTTTCAAATCAGTATTATGTAGTGTAAATATAGCAGTATTAATAGCAGTAATCAAAGTAATGCACAAAACACCATCCATAAAAGAGACACAACAATTTATGTGGTTCACCCAAAGCGGGCTACTCCATGGATAAAATTTCTCTCTAAATTTTATCAATTCAACCTCTAGGAAAACCTTTCCCTATTACAATGTTTATGGGCACCAACCCAAAGGAGATACCTTCCCCTAGCTCTACTCTGACTAGTGATCCTCTAGAAGACCTCTACCTCCTCTGCCCTTAGCAAGTGGAAATCTATCCATAGAAGACACCTGTCTTCCCTGCTCTGGCTGGAGATCTTTGTCCTCAACTTTATCATCGCAAAGCTAGTCCTCGAATATGCACTAAACATAGTTCTTCAGTCTAGCACATATGTCCTCTATCTCTGGTCTACACCAAACACATTCCTTTGGTCTAGCACAAATCTATCCACTTATCTTTTTCTGTTCTATTACAGACACACGTGGTTGAAACCAACTTTTGCACTGGTCATGCAAAACATAGCAGCACTTGATAAAATATCAACTTATGTACCTCTACGCAAACACAACACAGTCTTCGCACACTCTGCTTCTCTATGATCGAACTTCTCCCCAGCACTCTATCTATGAATATCGCACTTCAAAACGCACACTTCGATCAATTCGACTCGATTTGCTCTCTTGTGCATAGCAGACTTCACTTGCACAAATTCGATACATGCATACAATACTTACAATCTCAAAACAGCCCTCCTTTTATAGCATAAATTTTAAGATCAAAACACTCAATTTTAGTTGGCTGTAACCCTAGAATCCGTTGACTGCACAACCCTAATCTTCGTCGACTCAGATTTAACTCTATCGGCTTCAACCACCTCTGTGCTTTAGAGCTTCTATCGCGAAACCATAACATGTCACGATATCATGACATTTTTGTAGCCGTACACTTTTGTTTGGCTATTGTCGTGATATCGCGACACTTTTGCTTTTGTCTGCCTTGACTACGTCCTTGTCATGAAATCATAACACTTCTATCTTTTGCTGATGTCATCTTCACTCCTGTCGTGAAATCATGACACTTTAGACTTCATGGCCTTCCTTTCAACTTTTGTCGTGAAATCACGACACTTCTGCTACCTTGCGCTTCTTTCTACCTTACACCCACGAAACTAGAACATGTCACAAAATCGTGACACTTACGCTACCTTAAGCTCTTTTCTATCTTATGCCCGCGAAATTGGAACATGTCGTGAAATCACGACGCTTTTGTCTTCATAGCCTTCCTCTCTACTTCTGTCACAAAATCGTGACACTTCTCCTATAGAAGACCTGCTTCCAGTTTTTGTCGTGAAATCGTGACTCTTTCACCATCCGTACGCTTTTCTTTCAGCCTGTCACAAAATCGCTACAACTTCATCCACTGGCTTCTTCACTTTTGCCTGTCACGAAATCATGACACTTCCTGCATCCGTATGCTAGCTTTTCTCCCTGTCATGAAATCATGACAGTTTCTGCATCTGTACATTTTTCTTTCATCCTATCATGAAATCACAACGCTTTTAGAATCTGAAAGCTTTCCTTGCAACCTATCATGAAATCGCGACGCTTCTCCTTTCAGACTCTTCTCTTTGCTGCATGTCATGAAATCACGACAGTTCTCACTTTGAGCTTTTCAGCATGTCGCAAAATCATGACAGTCCTCAACTTGACCTTTGTAGCATGTCACAAAAATGCGACAGTCCTCACTTGGAACTTTGCATCATGTCACGAAATCATGACAGTTCCTAAAAAACTTTCTCTCTCTTCGATCTTGTCGTGAAATTGTGACAGTTCACACTGCGGACTCTCTTTTTTGCATTATGTCATGAAATCGTGACACCTTTTTGTCCGTACAGCTTTCCTGGCAATGTGTCATGAAATCGTGACACTTTTCCTTCTCTGCCTTCCTGCACTTTTCGAGTCGTGAAAATGCGACATGTCGTGAAATCGCGA
Organism: Wollemia nobilis; assembly: GCA_028583015.1. NCBI lineage: Eukaryota > Viridiplantae > Streptophyta > Pinopsida > Araucariales > Araucariaceae > Wollemia > Wollemia nobilis. Next base: position 45,694 of record JAQPPZ010013779.1, read on the forward strand.
CACTTTCCAACTTGCTCTCTTTCTCTGCCAACATGTCACGAAATCGTGACAGTTTTGCCAGCTTCATCTTTGTCTTCTAGTGTGTCGTGAAATTGTGACACTTTTGCTAGAACTTTCTCTCTCTTCAAACATGTCATGAAATCGTGACAGTTTTGCTAGCACTTTCTCTCTCTTAAAACATGTCACGAAATCGTGACAGTTTTTCCAGCCGCCTGCATACTTTTTCTTACTTGTCTTTTTCTTGATCTTTTGCAACTGGGCTACTTTGATCTTCTTGGAAACTCACTTTCCAAACTGAAACCTTTATCAAAACACATTCTTTGACATCAAACCAAATTGTTTCAAGACCTTCTTGACATCAATGACAACATCTACACTTAGAGCAAGGGCAATGTACCCAAGGTACCCAAAATTGCCAACACACAATATCATCCACAAAGTGACACCAATTTTAACATGGTTCACCCAAAATGGCTAGGCTATGTCCACAAAAATTTTCTCTAAAAGTTATCTCAAAGTTCTTTGGGAATCCTTCCCAATTACAATGTTTATGAGCCTCGACCCAAAGGAGATATCTTCCCCTAATCAGAATTTATGAGCCTCTTCTCAAAGGAGATACCTTCCCCTTTTCTATGGAAATGATCCCTTAGAAGATCAACTGCCTCTACCTCTTGCCAGCACATGGAACTCCTTTCCACCGAAGACCTCCTGTCCTCAATGCTTAGCCTAAGATACCTTTGCCTTCTATGATCATGTCCATAGCAGCTCAACAACCTGTACCAAACATAGTTAGTCGATCTAGTACAAGTCTTCCTCTATCTATCAGATCTTTCCAACGCTTGAACAAATCAATCCTCTACACACAAGCCTTCTCAAAGACTTGTCAAATCTATCCTCAGGTTCTTCTCAAAGAACCAGTGCACCTTTGTCCTCAAGTTCTCTGATACAACTATCAAACTCAGCTCACAAGTCCTCTGCTAGGACCTATCCAAATATGCTCATAAGTCCCCACCAAAACCTGTCAAAAATTGCTCACAAGTCCCCATCGAAACCTGTCTAAGACTGCTCACAAGTCCCCACCAAAACCTGTCCAAAACTGCTCACAAGTCCCCATCAAAACCTATCTAAGACTGCTCACAAGTCCCCACCGGAACCTATCCAAAACTCAGCAAGCTCACCAAAAAAAAAAACTTTCTTAGTAGGAAATCACAAGGTGAATTGTTAGAGACCCAATGTGATTTTTCAAACTCATAGAAGCATAAAGAGAATTTTTAGAGACTCAATATGTTCTATACTCAACTCCCAATCTCAAAACTCAACTCAAATCAACTAAGCTCAAACTTAATCTCAAATCTGAAAACTCAACTCAATATCTGAAATGGTTAGGATAGAATGCTTTCTTTCAAGAACATGAAACCCCAACAATTTCCAACTATGCAAAGAAACACATAACAATGATACTCATGTTCTTTTCACCATCAATTAGGGCTTCAACAACAATGCTCATCAAACAAGGTTCAATCAACACCATTCAACTCAAAACACAACCTTGAAACATTTCACAATCAACATTAGAAAAGGAAACAAGTAGAACTCCTTTTCTCTCCACTATTGTTTGAACAAAAAATATCCACCAACTCAAATCACAATAGCACAAAAATTTTCAAATCATCAACAAAGGAGTAAGCCCAACACTTTAACCAAGTAAAGAATAGCTTGATTATTACCAATTTAATGAAAGAAAATGTCAATCTCAAAGCTGCCCACTTAAGGTTTCACAACTTCGCACAAGAAGCAATTTTAACCTCAAAACATCATGCTTTCATTTCCATAATCAACCAAAAGCACTCTCAAAATTACAAGAAAAATTTATCCCTTATACACCTTATTTCTCCATTATAGTCTTATCAAAATAAAATTTATCTTTCATAAGAATACAATAAGATATTTCAAACAACACCTTCAAAAGAATATTTTATCAAAATAAAACAAGCTTTAAACTCCTTATAACTCCTAAGCTATTTTTCCCTCTAATAAACTTCCTCCATCCGCAAAATACACTTAGCAAAAATTAATTTCGAAAGTACCTTGGCCAACATCAAAAATCATGATTTGGAGAAATTGCGCACGAATTCTAACACCACCCGTTGCGTCCACTTCATGATGTAAAACCCTTTCGCATTATTCGAATGCGAAACCTCTCGTTCGGGTAGCGCGCCAATAGCCTAGCCATTATCGATGTGCCAAAGGCACCCGATGAGGTTTAAACCTCACATTGTTAGCCTTGTTCCTTCTATGCCAGGGATTAAATAAAACAACAGTGCCTCCCTTTCTTCTGACGTGAACACGAAGACAAAAAACTTACGATGGATTTACGACAAGCGACGAGTACAAAAAATGAACAATGGATTCACGAAAACGGCGAAGACACAGTCGAACGACGGGTTTACAAAAATGACGAAGAAATAATCGGAGAAGAAATCCGAACAGTGGATCACAAAATCACAGCGAGCAACTCTTTTCAAAATGCGGATGGGATTGATTCTTGATTTTCATTGAGGGAGATTTATATGCATTTTTACCATAATATCTTGACGTCGGCGAGGAGTTTAACACGTCGGCGGAGGTCTTGGCTAGCGCACACAATCTTAAAACATAGCACCCACATATTTAAGACATTTGCGCCATGGGTTAGGAGAACCCATTGCAAACAATAATTTAATATTTATTTAAAAATAATTAAAGGGAACCTTAACAAGGTTTTTAATTATTTAAATAAATACTTCCTCCTAGACCCAAATGCATTAAACTAATGCATCCTCCTGTAATCTTTAAACCTGCTAACTTGGGGTTTACAAAAGACCTTTGAAACTGCCATGTCGGAACCTTCAAGAAACCTTTTATTAAAGCAAAACTTTTGACATCAAACAAATTCCTTCAAGAGTTTCTTGACATCAATGACAACTTATACACATGATCAAGGGCAATGTACCCAATGTACCCAAAATTGCCAACACCTGAACCTTCTTTCAAAGAAGAAAAATATGCTCTAACATTTATTGATGACTTTTCTAGAAGAACTTGGTTTTACTTCCTAAAATATAAAAGTTATGTTCTATCCCACTTTAAAGTCTTCAAAACCTTAGTTGAAAATCATGCCTCTTGCAAAATCAAGCAAATTCGCATTGATAATGGGGGGAATATTGTAGTAATGAGTTCTCCATGTTTCTAGAGTCATGGCATCATTCATCAACATTTTTTCTCCCATAATACTCAACAAAATGGTATTGAAGAGAGGAAAAATAGGACATTAAAAGAGATGGATAATTACATGTTCCATTCAAGATATCTTCCAAAAGTTTTTTGGGCTGAAGTTATTAACTGTGCCAATTATATTCAAAATCACACACCTCATAAAGCTCTTGACCATTTAACTCCTGAATAAGCATGGTCTGGATCAAAACCAAATGTTTCCTTCTTAAAAAATTTTGGGTGTACTACTTGGGCTCACATCCCAAAGAAGAAAAGGAATGCTTTCGATAAAAAAGCAAAAATATCATATTTGTTGGTTATTGTGAAGAAATGAAAGCATATAGGCTCCTTGATCCCTCAAATCATGAGGTATTTTTTCATAGGAATGTCCAATTTTATGAAACATTCCCTCAAAAATATCCTCAATCCCCTTCTTCCTCCATTGAGCCTTCTCCTATAGTAGAACCTCAATATTATGAAGAGCCAACTCTTGAGGTTAACTTAGAAATTAATAATCAAGATGAAGAACTTGTAACTCCAACTCAATGTCTTTCAACTCCTTCTACTCCTTCCACTATGCCAAAATGGGCCCGCACCATTGTTTAATAAGCTACTCCTTACATAAGAAATCTTCCATCTACCAATGGTAGTAACTTCTCTCACATTTAGACCATAAAAAACTCTCTCTTTGATCTAGGTCTAGCTCATTACTTCCTTGGGATTCAAATAAGTCAAACAAAAATAGGAATTTCCTTGTGTCAACAAAAGTACACTCTATATATTCTTCAAATTTTAAACCTCCTACCCCTTTTCAATCTAGCATTCATCTCAATACTTCCTACTCATACCCTCTACGTGATGCAACTCTATACCATCAACTTGTAGGAAGTCTGTTATACCTTACTCATACTCACCCAGATATCTCATATGGTATTGGCATCATATTTAGATTCTCTCATCAATGTAATTTTAGTCATTAGCAAGCAGCAAAAATAATCCTCCATTACTTGCAGGACACTACACACTTTGGGCTCTTCTATAAGGGAAATTACAAGGATATCATTGGCTACACGGATTCAGATTGGGCAGGTTCAATGGAAGATATATGTTCAAACTTGGGCTATGTATTTTGTCTTGGTTCTTCACCAATAGCCTGGTTATGCAAGAAACAACAAGTAGTAGCTTTATCTTCATAAATTAGAGCACAATTCATATTGCACGTAATCTAGTTCAGCATCAGTGCACCAAGCACATTGAGATACACATGCACTTCATATGATAGCATATTCATAACGGGGATATATACTTGGAATATATTCCAACTAATAATCAAATTGCAGATATCTTCACCAATTCATTTCCTTCCCCACTTTACCTTCAGTTGCGATATAAGCTTGAAGTAATAGAACTGCATTGATTGTTTTTATGAGGATAATATTTTCCATACGAATACAAGCCTCTCTTCTTCTCATAGTTGGTTTTTAACCATAGGGATTTTTTCACCAACTATATGTTGTATATGAGTACCTAATCAGGCCAAGTTGTTGGGACTCATCTTTATTTTTGTATAAAGAGGACAATCTTCACCATACAAAGACAAGCCTCTCTTCTTCTCATAGTTGGTTTTTCCTCGTAGGGTTTTTTCATCAACTATAAAATGTAAATGAGTACCTAATCAGGCCAAGTTTCTAGGACTCATCCTTCTTTTTGTATAAATAGGACAATCTTTGCCATACGAAGATAAGCCTCTCTTCTTCTCATAGTTCGTATTTCCCTACAAGGGTTTTTTCATCAATTATAAAATGTAAATGAGTACCTAATCAGGCCAAGTTGTCAGGACTCATCCTTATTTTTTATATAAAGAGGAAAATCTTCGTCATACAAATACAAGCCTCTTACTTCCTTTTGATTGATGGTTTTTCCCATTGGGTTTTTACTCTCTTCAAAAATAAGTCATTGTACATGAGTACCTCATCAGGCCTTGTTTTCAAGACTCATTTGTACAAATATCCCCTAGTATCACTTAAGAGGGGGTGTTATAATAAGAGAATAGTCACTTAAGTTCCACTAGGATATACACACTTGAATCTCCACTCCTCCATGTGTCAAGAGAACTCTCAGTGGTGTCTCATCAGGTTTGATGAGTTTTTGTAATCCAATGACTCTCAATGATCAACTTTGCTATTTATACAAAGTTGATCCTTGGAATAAATCAATCAGTTCCATGTTACTTATTCAATCTCTTGGAATACTTTGCATATCTATTTGGAAAATTCTAACAATACATGCATATTCTATTATATGTGGCATCACATTGTTTATGTATTTGTTTGTTTATACATAATTTATTCTTTTATTTAATTTTTTGAATGATTATTTTAATTGTCACTAATTGCAATAAAAAATTGGGAGTATTTTAATTCTTTGGTGCATCACCCTCATAACTTAGGATTTTTATTTCTACAAGCATTTAATTTATTAATTTTTTATTTTCATTGCAATTCATTCTTTTCCCCCCATCAACCTTAGCTCATAGAGGTCATTATGGTCAAAGAGTTAAATCTAACAAGGATTTAACCTTAATAAAAAATTTCAATGATTATCCTATAGGTGGTTATTTCGTTTCATTCATGATTCTTCTTGTTGTTTTTCTCTATGTAAGGTGTGGGTACATTCATTGTTTTAGTTCTCCATCGGTTTGGCTCTAATGGGTGTGTTTAGAGATGACAACAATCATCTAGTGATGCAAATAGATGCTAAATAGATTCAGCAAAACTTTCAAAACATTCACCCTAAAGTTTCTTTGCTCATTAAGGAAGAACTTCTAAAACTCTTAGATGTTAACTGATTGAATTTCCAACACAATTCCAATTGCTAAAAAGGAAGGTAGTGTTCGAGTTTGTACCAATTTTTGGTATATCAACAAGGAGTGTCCTAAGGATAATTTTTCTTTTTCTATGATTGACATGATTATTGAATTCACTAATGGTTATGTCATGTTGTCTCTCATGGATTATTTTTTTAGGAATAACCAAATTAGACTTGCTCCTAAAGATAAAACTAAGATGACTTTCACCACATTTTGGGGAACATTTTATTACTAGGTCATGCCCTTTAGTATAAAGTATGTGGTTGCAACATATAAGTAAGCAATAAAATATATCTTGCATGATCTCATGCATGAAATCATAGAGGATTATGTTAATGATCTCCTAGAATAATATCTCAATAGAGAATATTATATTCATAATTTAAGGCATATCTTTGAGTGATCAAGAGAATACAAAGTATACCTAAAACTTGAAAAATGTATCTTTAGGATGACATAAGATAAACTATTGGGGTTCATCATCTCTTGATGAGGAATAGAATTAAACCCTGATAAAATATCAACCATTTTTGACATACCACTACCTAGAATCTTAAATTTTAATTCTTTAAGGAAAACTTTAAGCTATCCAAAGATTCATCTCTCAACTCATTGACAAGTGTTAGCTATTTTCCAAAATTTTACAAAAGGACATATATTTTAGGTGGAATGCTAAGTTTCAAAAAAAATTTGACATTCCAAAATAACATCTCTTTTCTCCACCTATCCTCTTTCCTCTTAATCTAACTAGGCAACTCCTGCTTTATATTTTAGCAACTATCCATTATCTAGGAGCAATTTTGACATGATATGATGACTAACATAGATAAAAAACCATTTACTATTTTAGGAGAACTTTGGTTAGCTATGAGGTCCATTACACACTCTTATAAAATCTTTACCTCAACATACCCTCTACCTCTTAAAAAAATTAACACTATATTCTTAGTCATAAGACACTTGTCATAACGAGGGTTAATCTATTATGGTACCCCATTTTTTTGTGTGAATTACCAAATGGATCATTGTCCTCAATTATTTCAACATCAAATTAATCAACCAACAATTAAAAGTCCAAGTCATCACAAATCAATTAGCCGCAACACCTTTAGAGGATAATTGTCCTCTAGTCATAGAATTTCTAGATAAATCAATTCTCACATTAGAAGTTAACAAACCTAATTTCTAGAATCTATACTTTGATGGTGTTTGATGCATCAAATAAGTAGAAGAAATAATCATATTTATGACCCTACAATGGTAGTTAATATTGTTATTCTAAGCTTCAATTTTCTTGTGTAGACACCAAATTACAGCCACTAATCCTCCATCCTAACCATCCTAACCATCCCACCACCCACTTGTCCACCATACACCTTTCCTGTCTTCAAAAGGCCCACTTTAGCCCTTTCTCGCCATTTCCTAACCCAATTGGGCTTATTTTAATATTATTTTATATTATTTTATATTTAATATAATATTTTATATTATATTATAATATATTTATTATAAAATATGTATTTATAAACCCAATTAACCACAGTCGTCCGATCCAATCTAATCTCCACCATCCATCTTCATTAATCCATGCCACATCTAAAGTGTAATCTCAACCTTAGGATCTGATTTAATCTTAGCCACACGATTAAAAGTGTAAGGCTAAAACCCTAAGGAAACCCTAAGGTTGGATTATAAGTAAGGGCATTTGCAAATGCCCAAACCCTGGAATGTTCTTGCCCTTGGAGATATTACTATAGAAGTCCCTCTAAAGCAAGAGGATTACAGAGCCATTGAAGATCCAAATCCTAGCTAGCTGTAGGACCTTCAGTCATTCCATCCATCCTAAATCCATCTTCCATTGCCATTATAATATCCCTCCATCCATCTTCTACCACCACCATCATCCCCCATCTATCGTATCCTTCACATTTCTATGATGTGCTTCTACAGATTTAACCCTCACTTGCAAGTGCTCTCTAGAGCTTTTCAAGCTCACTGTAGAAGCTTGCCAAGCTCACTATAGAGCTTTCTAGGTGCATATTAGAGCCTGTCGTATCATAGGCTCACTCTAAAGCCTACAAATCTCATGGTAGAGCCTGTCAAGTACATGCCCAAGACTACTGTAACCATAAAAGCATGAACTAGAGTCTGCTGCATCAAGTCATCTACCATAAGATCTACAACTAAGTAAAATATCACCACGAGCAAGGTAAATCATTATTGTGTTATTTTGTTACATGATATATAGATTTTCATATGCCATTTGATCTACTGTTAGCTAGGGTTTACTAATATTTGAGGGTCTCACGCTGTGGAGCCCTCACAGGTATTATTAATCTCTCTTTCTGTTTATGTATATGTAGATCTATAGATTATATCTATTTTTGGATAGCTGCTGAAGCTGGAGTGGTCCAAACACATGGATACCTGAAGCCCACTCATTCTATTGGGAGTGAAGCACGTTGAAGACACCTTTGTTATTGTAGCTAGGGTTTCAGAGAACCCTAGCAATCTATATTCATTGTATCACAACATTTATATCAAGGTAAAATTAATTGTACAAAGGAGTTTTTTAGCTCCCCCCTATTATTTAATAAAAATATTTCTTGTGCAATTACATTTGTCTTATCAAATCTATTTATTTTATATTGTTATTTAGTGTTGTGTCTTTTTTAGCTCTACAAATGGTGATCACGGTGGGACCCCACAAGGGTTTCATTATTTAAATTGATTTACTTTGCTAACTTGATTTTATTTCTCTTTGTTACAGGATTTTTAGAAGCGCAGAAGTCATCGATCTCATCGCTAGGGTTTCTAAAGCATTCTGCAACACTTTTAGAGATTACACAGGCATTCGACGATGACTATAGACAACCACAGGTGCTCTATTGTGCCTACATAGGTACCCAACCATGTCTGGCAGTGATTTGGAGTAGAGCTAAGGCTTCCAAGTAAGTCCCATAACCCTAGTTGGTCATTTCATGATTTACGTATTCTATATTTTTCTACAGATTTTCATTGTTTATGGGTTATAAAAAGAACTTAACACTAAGTAATCTGGGAAATAATCCTTAGAAAATTACATTTAGGGTTTGTGTGCATTTAATTACACAAAATTCATTTCTTGTTCTAAAATTGTAGATCTAGGTGATTGTTTGCATTTTTGAGTGCATGTGAAATAGAAAAGCATCCTAGATTTTGCATTTTAGAGTTAAAGATCACTTAAATTTTGCATATCTAAATAGGAACAACATCTTGATGCATAAAGTAATCCTAGCCTAGGCTGACCCCTTTGGCAGAGATGTGGATGAACCCTCCAGTTGCTCTTGTGTTTTTCATAACTTGTAGGTAAGGGGTCTTGAGCAGTGTACTTCACTCTCTCTTGGTGAAATTTGTATCTTTGTGTTGGCTTCTGATTTAGATTAGTAAAGTTAGTAATATTTAATATTGTTTGAACACCATAGAGAACAAGAGATCTAATAAAATTAATCACACACACTTGCACGATTCACATTTTTAACAATAGTGGTTGGATTTCATCACCAACCATTGCTTGAGATTTGGTGACGATGGTCATGATTTCCATCCACCAATCTCTACCCTAGAAACCATAGGATTACCCCCGAGCAAACTTGTTGGAGGTCATTACCAACAAGAATCTCGTTGCCCCAACCAACCATAGCTTTTTACCTTTGTTTTCTTTAAGCAAGATTAAGTTACATCAAAACACACAAGCCTACAATTCTAAAAATAATCTCACATTAACGAAAGAAAATAATTAATGAACAAGGTAAGCCACACATGGTAAAACCTAGGATTGATTGTTTTCTTTACTTTAAATTCTGAAAAAGTTTTTAGTTTGTGTGATTTTGATAAACTTTGAATCTTTGGTTTAACTACTTTATGGTACTAACGAGACAACAAAAGAAAGTAATAAATCAAAGTTGTTTAATGGAAAACATTTCCCATGCTCCCGCTACTTCGGTAGCCAACCTATCCAGTATGGTTCAGACTACTTCGTCTAGATCATCATATCCATCCCTACCTCAAGTAGGAACCCTTCCACACAATGTGGAGACAGCCACCACCCACATAGACATGGACAAAGTGAAGGCCATCTACAAGTCTTCCAACTATGTCTTAGAGCCCCTTAGCCAAGAGGGTTTTGAAGAACCCAAATTGGCTACCTCCTACCTTACCCAAGGATATCATAATTCGGGTTATGAATATGGTATGCCTTCTTCCATGAGCCAATCACAACAAAATCCAAGTGTTCCAAACACTTACCCCACATCCACCTATTCCAACCCATTGTATGAGGAGTATGTCAATGTTGCCTCACAAGTTCACAACCCCCAAGTTGTCACATCAAATGCAACTTGCTCCATGCCCATGTATTCTCATCCATCATCATCCACCCCTCCATCATCTCACCTAGCCACAATGCCCATGCCTTCTCATCCATCATCATCCACCCCTCCATCATCTCATCTAACCACAACCACATCCTTTGACACATGGTCAAATCAAGAACTCACGGATACATTAGGGCTCATAAATAGGTTGCTTTCACAATGAACAAGAGGAAAACAACCAGTCCACATAGACCCTATGATCCAAGCAGTTCCAAATCAACCTCCACCCACCAATCAAAATCTAGCATGGGTTCCCCAATCTTCCATAGTCTCCATTCCTAATCCACCGCAAATCCACACATCAACCACACCAATTACCATTGCTACCAACCAACCACACAACCCATTCTTCCATCAACCTCCTCATCAATCATCCCCATATTTTAACCATCAATCTTCACCACATACCCAACCCAAATCATTTCACAATACCATGTTGGTCACACCCCAACATCTCTCATCCAACCCATCAACCAACCACCACATAATCCAAGGTCCTCACATTCCAGTAGAAGATCTTAGATTCCAGGAAATACAAAAGCAAATTGATCAGTTGATGCAAAACTCACCAGGAATAACAAGCCAAAATCTAACCTTAAGCCAACTGATCCATCAACCAATCCACCCTTCGATACCATCACCGCCATATCCGAAAGATTTTACGATACCAAAATTTGACAAGTTCAGGGGAACTGAGGATCCCAAGGAGCATGTGAGTTCATTTGTTCACGCATGTTTTTGGATTAGCGATGATAATGCTCTTATGCTCTGAACATTTCCTCAAACATTAGGGGGAGATGCCATTGAATGGTACAATCAATTGCCTACACATAGTATTTATACTTTTGACCAATTGATGGACTTATTCTTTGAGCGTTTCGCCCTCAATATTAGAAAGAAGGTATCATTATCGGACATATATTATTTGAAACAATGGGATGATGAGCCTATCTATGATTTTGGAAACCGTTGGAGGGCAGTCATAACAAAGTTGCCATTCTCCCTACCAATGGAAGAAATTATAAAAATTTTCACCAAGAGTTGCTTAAAACCCATCTCTTGGATGCTATAGCTAAATACCTATAGAACATTTGAAGAAGCTTTAGCACAGGCTAGTGTCATTGAGGAGATAAAAATCCAAGAAGGTGTCATTAAGCCTAAGAAAAAAGAATGGCAAAATAAGGGCCAATACCAAAATAATCAATCTGGCCAAACTAAATCAACACAAGCCTCAATGGCTAACACAACTAATCAAGTCAATCAAGTGGTCATGAGCCAGCCCGTAGTGGCTCAAAAACTGGTGCAACAACAAATTACCTATCATGCGGTCCCATCAGTAACCCAAGCACCAATGGTACAAAACACAATGCCAACTATGGAACAACCTACCCACCGCCAATACAATCGACCCCAACGTCAATACACTCCCTTAGCAGAGTCGTATTCATCCCTATTTCGAAGGTTGTATGAGACTAATAAATTAGCCTTACCAGAAATTAGGCCCGATGACCCCACTAAAAGGCCTAAAAATTATAGAGAGCACTTGTTTTGCCCATACCATAGGCAAAATGGGCATGATATTAACTCTTGCCATGTTTTCAAGAACATAGTGCAAGACCTCATAGACCTAGGGGCCATTAACGTGGATAACCCCTTAGCTCCACAAAACCAAAACTTGGGCATATATCAGACACCTCTACCTAACCATGGGGAGGTCCAACATAATGTAGGAGGTAACAATCAACAAGCACCTCCTAACCAAGTAAATCATGTCCAACAATATCAAAACTTTGTAGGAGCAGTCCATGTGGTCACTAGAGGGCAAAGGCAAAATCAAAAAAATGCTCAACAACCTTCAAACCCACCTCCCATCCAAACATCACCAAATCCATCTCCGCCAATCAATCTATCCAATCCATCCAATCAGCCCATCCTTCATCCAATAAGGCCAGCGGTAACCTTAACCAACCGGTTAACCACTAGTTTGAAAATGGCATCAGCCAAGCTTTCTGTGTATGAGCTTATCCAACAATCCCCTAGGCATAGAGAAGCTTTAATGGAAATACTCAAGTCAATTGAGTTAGAATCCCAAGACTCTAATGCCTTCAACAACTTTGTAGGGAGTGTTAGGACGTGCATGGAGCCATCAATCACCTTCTATGACTTTGAGATAAAGTCAATGAGTTCAGAATCAGTAGACCCTCCATTGCACATAATGGCCTTAATAGATAGAAAGCCATTCAAAAGAGTCCTAATTGATACCGGCTCATCCATCAATATCATTACTACCACTGCTCTTAGTCACCTCAAATTACCTCCATCCCACATTTCCAAATCATCATTCACCCTCAAAGCATTTAACGATGCTTTGTGTACCATAGTTGGCACTATTGTTTTACCCATAGAAGTAGGGGCCAGAACATTGCACACAATGTTTCACATCTTGGAAGGAGCCATGGCATATAATATACTCCTTGGTAGACCTTGGATGAGGGAAATGAAATGTGTTCCTTCAATTCTCCACCAATGCTTGAAATATGTTCATGATGGACAAGTCCATTGCATCCCCATGGATGTCGAACCTTTTAAGTATTGTAATTTCATTTCAAATCCTTATGAATCCATGTTACCTTCCACCCATTTATTCTTGGCACCATCATCGAATCCATCCACATCATCTCTTAATCCACCTTCTTCTAATCCATCTACATCTTCTTCTAAAGCTCCCATCCTAGAGGAGCTACCCATCACATCACCTCCTCAAACATCCATTTCTTCTTGTACATGTGGTCACAGTAAGTCTACTGTTAGCACATCATACATCACAACTACCCCTTCTTCTACAACCACTTCTTCTATTTCATCATTACCCCATCCGCCACCTTCTAATTCCACACCGCCATCCAACCCCACTCCATCAGTCGATGTTTCACAAGTCAAACTTTCAGATTGTGAAATATTTAATTCACCACCATCCATAACCAACCTAGAACCATCTGAGTCCCCATCATCAACCACATCAGCCCAAGTCAAAGTCCACATCACCAATCCTGGTATAGGTGAGTATGTGGTCCAAGACGTCACCATCACACCCCTAGCCATTCCCATAGCTAAGGATTTTGGATGTCCCTAAGACCATTCTTTATCCATAGGTGTTGTTTATGACATGAGCGCAGCTCCAAATAGCATTAAATTTGTTTATGGAGGGTTGGATTGCTCAATTGGAGCAAACCCACCCGAAGAACCAAAAGAGCCTAGGCGTGCCAACATACCTAATATGGAGGAGTTTCCATCCCGCTACTTTAACATGGTTAATTGGCAAGGTCAAGGTCTAGGTTCCCATGAGCAAGGGATGCATGATATCTTAGATGTCCCATATAGAGGCGCCCATGATCATTCTGGTTTAGGCTATACCCCATTATCTTCCACCTCTTCTCTTGAGCAAGCCTTTAAAAATCTTAGCCTCAATGATGAAGATCACCCCATCCATCCATTACCCTCAACATCCTCTCTTGAACAAGCCCTTCAAGAACTTCGCATTGATGAAGTAGACGAGGATGATCCCATCAACTTCTCCTATCCTATCTTTGATTTCGATGATGAAAGTTACGAAGAGTTTGAAGTCATGTCAAATGCTTCTGATGATTCTGAAGAGGAGTCACAACCCATTGTCCCCATCACCCAACAGGAAGAGTTTTACCTCCGAATGTTCCCCATCCATCATCCCATATTCTGCTTACTTCTTCCACAAGAACAAGCGGACCCGCCTGGTAATCCACCTTGAGCCGCACACATAAGCCAAGAATTGTAACATATGTACATATTTAAAAAAAAAAATATATGTTGCTCTCATGTTAATTTCACATCCATTATTATAGGGATAACATGACTCGACATCGGTTCAGATTCAATCATTCCATCTACTCATTCATCCAGGCCATCCTTCCTTCCACTAGGTCAATATGAATCCTATTGACTTATTCACCCCACTTCGCAATCCATACGATTTGGCTAGGCCAATTCCAATTGACATTAGCCTTATTGAATTGGACCGGATTTCTTCCCCACCCTCCTTTTCAGAGCTCATCCTATCCGAGGAATTGCTAAGGGCTTCGGCCAACTACATTCCTCCTTCATCGCCACCTTCACCCCCATCACTTTCCACTAATGGTCCCGAGGTCTTTCAGGCAGAGTTAGGCAGAGATAAATAGGAAAATTTGGATGACATCTTAGATGACATAAATCTGATCCCAACACCACATCAACTTGAGGAAGGCTCACATATGTCCATTGAAGATACCATCGATGTGAACCTTAGTTCAGATCCAGACAATCCCCAAGTTGTCAAGCTTGGAAAAATTTTAACACCCGAAGAACAAGAGCAATTCATTGCTCTCCTCAAGAAAAAGAAAGAAGTGTTTGCATGGTCCTACAAGGATATGCCTGGCCTTGACCCTGACCTTGTGGTCCATAACCTCACCTTACATCCTGATGCCAAGCCGATCAAACAAAAACTTAGGAGAATGCATCCTACCATGGCCCTCATAGTCAAAGAGGAAATACAAAAGCTATTAGATGTACATTTTATCGTTCCTATTGACTATCCTGAGTGGTTGTCAAACATGGTACCCATTCGTAAGCCTAACGGGGTGATACACATTTGTAATGACTTTCGAGATCTAAATAAAGTGTGTCCTAAGGATGACTTCCCTCTTCCAAACATTGATACTCTTGTCGACACCTGCGCAGGCCACGAAATGCTTTCCCTCATGGATGATTTTTTAGGATACAACCAAATTCGAATAAATCTTGATGACCAACACAAAACGACATTCACAACACCTTGGGGAACATTTTGTTTTAGGGTTATGCCCTTTGGCCTCAAAAATGTAGGAGCTACTTATCAAAGAGCCATGACTTACATCTTTCATGATTACATGCATAAAATCATCGAAGACTATGTAGATGATCTCTTGGCTAAATCTAAAACTCGACAAGAACACATTGATGTCTTGGAAAATATTTTTGATCGACTTCTAGAATACAAGGTGAGGTTAAATCCCAAAAAGTGTGTCTTTGGTGTTACCTCTGGTAAAATTTTAGGATTCATTATCTCCAAAAGAGGCATTGAAGTGGACCCAAATAAGGTCAAGGCCATCATGGAAATGCCACCCCCTACCAACATCAAGGAATTGCATAGCTTACAAGGTAAAATTCAATCAATAAAATGTTTCATCGTGCAAATTTTCAATAATTGTAGGCCATTTAACCACTTACTACAAAAGGGGGTGTCATTCATATGGATAGAAGAATGTCAAAAAGCATTTGATGACATCAAGTGATACCTAACTTCATCGCCAATCTTAACTCCTCCTAGGTCAGGGGTCCCTTTTCATCTCTATGTCTCAGCTACAGAGGCTGCTTTAGGGACAATGCTTGCACAAAAAAATGAACAAAATCGAGAGCAAGCAATCTATTACATTAGTCGAACATTGGTGAGTTATGAAACACGATACGCTTACATAGAAAAACTATGCTTAGCAGTGGTCTTGGCCACTAAGAAACTCTGACATTATATGCTAAGCCAAACAACCTATGTCATAGCTAGAGAAAATCCTCTATGTTACATGATGTCTCGCACTTATAACAACACTCGTACCGCTAAATGGATAATGCTCCTCACAGAATTTGATCTCGAATTTATTAGCCAAAAATCCATTAAAGGTCAAGTTATAGTCGATCAACTTGTGGAAGCTCCACTACCTAGTGATCATCCTTTGATTATTGAGCTCCCAGATGATTCAGTATTTTCAATCACTAAATTAGAAGAAGATGTCATTCTAGAGGAAGATGTCGATATCACCTTATTCTTTGATGGATCTAAGTGCGAGAAAGGTCAAGGTGTAGGAGTTGTCTTTCATACACCACAAGGGATTCCCATCCCCTTATCATTCAAGTTAGACTTCTCATGCACAAACAACACAATAGAGTATGAAGCCTTAATCTTAGGTCTTCAATCAGCTATAGCTATGGGTATTAAGCGTATTCGAATATTTGGGGATTCTCAACTTGTAGTCAAATAGGTAACAGGAGAATACCAATGCAAAGAACCTACCATTAAACTTTATCATGAAGTAGCAATGAAATTGCTCTCAACATTCGAATGGTATGAAATCAACAACTTACCTCGTTCGACTAATAGATTTGTAGATGCAATGGCCTCTCTTGGATCCTTGATTCCAAAGAATGACTTAGGAGAGGTACAACCCCTAATAATCTCAACAATCTCTAAAGCAGCCATTGTTCGTGCTGACCCTACAGATGGAAAAGACATTTGCTTTATCCATACGGAACCATGTGAGTCTTGGTCAAGCCCCATAGTAGCCTTCTTAAAATTTGGAACACTCCCATCGGACATGTCTCGGTCTACCAAACGTGCTTTCAAGCAAAAAGTAGCCCATTTCATTCTCTTGGGTGATGTGTTGTATAAATGAGGTTATGATGGAATCCTGCTTCATTGTCTCGAACAAAGTGAGGCCCAAAGAGCCATACAGGAAGCTCATGATGGTACTTGTGGTGGTCATTTTAGTGGAATGGCCATTGCAAAGCGTCTATTATGCATGGGTTATTATTGGCCCACAATGGAGCATGATTGTTGCACCTATGTCAAAAATTGCAAACAATGTCAAACACACACCAATTTAACTCATGTACCATCACAAGCTTTACAACCTATACAAAGCTTTTGGCCCTTTTCACAATGGGGCCTAGACCTAATTGGAAAAATCTTACCTCCTTCTTCGAGACAACATACATTCATCATTACCACCACAGAATACTTCACAAAGTGGGTTGAGGCCATACCTCTAACTAGTACGACAGGACCTCGAATTGTGGATTTCATACTCCATCATATCATCTATCACTTTGGCATTCCCTCTAAAATCATTTTGGATAATGGTAAGTCTTTCAAGAACAAGGATGTTCGAGCACTTTATGAAAAGTATAATATCCAACATAGTTTCTCGACTCCTTATTACCCACAAGAAAATGGACAAGTTGAAGCTACCAATAAGACCTTGATTGCCATTCTTAAGAAACTTGTCAAAGAAAATCATAAATATTGGCATACACAAATTCCTTTGGCACTTTGGGCTTATCGAACAAGCATCCGAATGCCAATAGGAGCAACACCATTTTCCTTGGTCTATGGAGTAGAAGCTATTATGCCTCTTGAGCTCGAGATTCCCTCCTTACGAGTTTCCTTGCAGGAATTCATAGATGATGATACAACTAGACAAGCACGACTTGACCAACTCACTCTCCTAGACGAAAGGTGAGTCAATGCATTAGAACATTTACGAGTTTATCAAGACCGCCTAAAGCGTGCTTACAATGCTAAAGTCCATCTTCGGGAATTTCAAGTAGGGGATCTGGTACTCAAAGAGAACCAACAAAACACCAATGCTTTGCCACATCTTCATGACAAATTTGCAGCCAATTGGTTAGGTCCATATATAATCACTCAAAAAGTGGGTAATAGTACTTATAGACTTGCTGATTTAGAGGGAATAGAGGAACCCGAACCACTTAATGTTCTTCATTTAAAGGCATTCTATTGTTAAAAGTGACACTTTATATGTATATATACATGGCTTTTACAAAAAAAAAAAAACAAATCATTCACATAGGCATTCCCACATTGCATACATTCCATTTACATTTACATTTAGGCATTTGACATGCATTTTCATTTTTGCATTCATGCATTGTTTCATTCACATAAATCATACATATTCCATTGCATTGTACAATTTCCATTTGCATATCAACACTCCATTGCATTAGGCATATACAAATTGCATTCATCCCATCCCATGTTCAATGATCTGGCATAGTAATGATGATATGGTCATAAACAAAAAGTCAAGTTATAACAATTGGGGGTACCTAGTTTGAAGAAATCATGCAACTCTCACAAAATTCATATGTCAACCACATCATGTGTCAAAAATCATAAGGCCTAGATTTTCAATCACTCAGCCATTACTAGTGTAGCAAGCAACCTCCAAATGGATGTCCGATTTTCTTTAGGACCAAAAACACACTTTATACACTAAGAAAGTCTTGAGCATTGTCGATTGATCACAAAACAATCTTGAACCAATCACATTCCATCACATCTTAAAAACATTATGAGATAGGAGGGGCTAGTACCATACTTGGGTAGTACCTTGAGGCGAAAAGGAGATATCCCTCGCTTATCCCATCATGCAACATAGTCCAAAAATAGTGGTTTTCACCACTACCAAAATTGCTCTCCAAAACATAAACATAAAAACATAGAGTAGTAAGGATAGGGTCAAAATTCTCATCACACTTCGGTTGAGAATCCGATTCCCCAAAGCTCTATACAAAATTAACAAATAAAATCCCAAACACCCTTGATCCCTAAAGTCGTAAGGATTCATACTACACGTCCCTGACAAGGATGGGTAGTCATCCCCAAGGCCTAAAAGATCAATCCCATTGGACTATGGAGTGAATCTCCACTAGGGCTATAGATGCTTGACTGGCAGTGGAGTAAGCTCATGCGAGGTGACATGTCTCTCCTCCAAAGAGAGACATCTGAACGCACATAAGGATAGGCTAGCCTCAGGTCATCTCCATAATAGGTCATGCCTAAATCTACTCATAATGGGTTAATGAACTTCACATGCACACACATTGGTACTTGATTGGATAGGGTCATTGTCATACTCAAGACTTGGTAATTGAACCTCACTCGCACACACATTTGGTCCTAAAGAAAGTTAGACAACCTTAGTGAGTTTGATTGATGACACTAGTATGTTTGAGTCTTTGAAAACCTTTCAATATTCCATATCAACATCCATATCTTCTTCCATATCAACATCCATGTCTTCTTCCATATATGCTTCCATATCAACATCCATATCTTCTTCCATGTCAACATCCATGTCTTCATTACAAGTTCAAGTTGCATAAAGCCACTAAATTGGGTACCTCCAACTGACAAACAATGGACAAAGAAAAATGGCCAATAAAATTTCTGAACTATAAAAGATCATTCGAACACCATGCATTCCTCTCATATAGTTTAGATTCATTATACATTTACTTGCATTAATCATCCATAACACATGTCATTTAGCTTGCATTAATCATCCATATAAACATTATGCATATACATCATTATTAGCATGCATTAATCACCCATAAAGCATTCCATCAAAACATTTTCATAAAACATGCATAAAACATTCATAAAATAAACATTGCATTCACACAAAATACAACACAAAAGTAAAATCCATGTATATATATGTATAAATATCGCATATACAATAAATGCCAAAAAGGCTACAAGGGAGCACCAAGGCTCATATACAAAATAGTGCATCTAAGCACTAAGCTAATGTCCATGAGAGGACTCCTGAGACCTAGTAGGAGCCCTAGGCCTAGTACTCTGCCTAGACTTAGTATGCCTAGATGACTCGGATATAGAAGAAGAAGGAGGATCCGACAACGTAATGTGATTACGCATACACAAATCCTCCAAGGAATGTGCATACGCCTCACTAGCCCATAGACATCGTAAGTCCATCTGATGTCGATGCTCCTTAGCCAACATATCTGCCTAAAGCCTCATGACCATCTCCTGATCACTAGCCATAGCTATCACCTGCTCTACCTCCATCCAAGCTATAGTAGCCAAAGACTCCCTATGAGTCTCAAGCATAGTCTCTCGCTCCTCACGAAGCTGCTCCAGCTCCACCCGCAACCTAGCCACCTCCAACATCTCACCCATATCCTCATCATCCTCCATCTCCTCATCCACCAACCCCATCTCTAGAAGCCTAATGAGCTGATCCCCTCGACCACCTTCGACTCACTGATCAATGAGGCCTCATCCTCTTTGGAGTCACCCCCAACCCCACATCATCACTCACAACCTTTGGTACCCACACTAGTTGGGCACCAAACCAAGCTACATACTCTAGAGTCACCCCGACATCATCTACATTAGGGACCTCCAACTGCTCATCATCATCCATATGCACCCACCATGGCTCTGCACATGGGAGCCCCACCTCATCCCGTCGATGTCGATACAACATCGACTCATCTAGCACATCTTGAGGTAAGCCAAATTGCCTCAACACCCATGAGTACTAAAAGTACTCCACCTCCTCATCCCTCCACCCAATCAACCATCGAGCCTACCTCACCCGACATAGCTACTCCCTATCACCATCCCATAGAGCACCTCACCATGGCCTCCATATCACGTCAGCCTGAGTCAACCCCGACCACATATCTCGATACCACTAGCTGGTATGCACCTCTCGACTTGGCTAAACCTCCTCTACCACTACCCATCACCTAGCATAGGGCTCCCTCATCTACCATGCCTGACATGGCAACCCCTCTAGCTGAGCCACACCAAAATGCTCCCAAGCCTAACACTGTAGGAGGAAGCTACACCCAATCCCCTTCCTCCTTCTCTGTCACCTCATATAGCTCCCGGTATAACTACACCAACAATGCAGGAGCCCATGCATATTCCTGTGGATCAATGAGTAGATCACTCACCAACCCCAATAGGTTCCAAGGGAACCTACAACCAGTGCTATTAGGTAGCACTATGTTTGCTAACACAAACATGATCAAGGCTAGGAGTGCATCCAACTCCTTCACCTTGTACATGCTCAGATAGCATATACCTCCATCTCCCATCCAAGCCTCCCACCATCGATCCCCAAACATCTACTCCATATCAACATTCTTGTCATGCCCAACCACCACCTTCTCCCCTTCTACTAGCACCTTGAGGATGTGGTATACATCCTCAAGAGTGATAGTAACCTCCCTAGTCGACAACTAGAACGTCCCCCTATCAGAATCCCATATCTCTATCAATGATGAGAGATACCCCTCATCCACCCTCACAACATCCAACCTAGCTACCCCCTCCAAGCCCACCTTCCCCAACAACTCCCAATCCTCATCCATGAGCTTCTTCCTCATCCCAGGAACAAGAGGAGAGAACCGATGTCGAGGCTCTATGTCCCTCAACTACAACAACAAACATTTTAATTAATACTATTACAAAAAAAAATTTTGCACAAAAGACAAAGTGTTTTTAAACATTACCAAGGCAAATGGTGCCTCAACTCCACCAACAGCATTCGATCCCTCTACCACCATAGCTTCCATGTAGATTCCCACTAGCCTCACTAAACTCACAAATCCACTCCACTCCTCAGACGCAGCTTCTCAAAGTCTAAAATGCACAAGTGAGCCTCAAGATTCACTCAGAAAGCTATTTATAGCTTTCCTTAGTGCATTCAAGTGCATGCATGCACCTACTCACCTGGATGCACACTGAGTGCCCTACGACTACGGAGTGTTTGTCCCTAAAAGGGCATAAAGATAAAATCAATCAAAATAGTAGCTTACCTCCTCCAAATTTCACCAAATTTCATCCACACATCATGCACATCATAAAATCAAGTTTTGTGAAAACATAAATTATTTTGCATGCATAATTTTTGAGAACAAACCAAATATTCAAAATACACAAATCAAGTCACAAAATGTAGCAAGACAATCCAAATTTTCACAAAACTAACATCTGATCATCCTACATCATATTCTTCATCATCCCACACAATTTCATAAAAATTAGAGTTAATTTGATCAATAAATATCTCATTTTTATGCAAAATGAAACACTAAAAGAAGCACAAAATACAAATCATACATCAACTAACTCTACATTTAGTGAAAGAACAACATTCATTCATCCATTCATTCTTCCATCACCATATTTCAATTCATCAATCATTTCATCCACCATTTGTTCAGTTCATTCAAGTGAACCTCGTATCTAGTGGGTTATTCTATAAACTTGGTGATTGCAGTGATAGTAATCCATGCAATTTGATAAGATGAATAATCTACAATAAGGACACTTGACCATGATCATCATCAATTATCTCATCATCAAAGATCACAATCACATTTGGCACCTCACATTTTGAGTGCAACCTTGCCAAGAACAATTTGCTCAAAGGCAGTCATTGATGCCCTTTTCCATGGGGCACGAAAACATGGATAATCAAAATCACAAACACTCATTCATTCGACAACAGTCACAATACAGGCTAGATTGGTAGGTTGATTGGTTCCATTGTGGAATTGGCGAAGAATTTTCCACAGTCACTACCCCACCCCTACGTTGACTTAGTCATCATGCATCTTCATACCTTGCATACTCAATGACGCCATTGCGACATCTTATTCAACAACATCGAATCATCCCAAAATTTGGGGCAACCACAATTTGATTATGATTTCCCACAATGGGATACATCTTACATGATCATGACATTAGACACAAACCCCTTTTCCACCATTGGGGCAAAAATGGTATCACATTTTACATCATTCATATCATCCACAATCACATGGTATTATACACCAACCCCATTTTCCACCGTTGGGGCAAAAATGGTATCACATTTTACATCATTCATATCATCCACAATCACATAACATTTCATCACATCATTCATCACTTGCACAAAATTATTTTTCAATTGGCTCGTGAGATGCTTCTCATTCACCAATTGAGGGGGTAAGCTACAAAAATTCAAAAAATTATTTATTCTTTTATCTTCAACATCAGTGCTCAAATCCAATGACAGAGAGAAGTTGCTTATGTGCCCATAGCCCAAGCAGGTGTCTCATATTTTTGCACCATATTGTGTTTCACGCAACATGGTACAAAAAGGGGCATCTGTAGACACCAAATTACAGCCACTAATCCTCCATCCTAACCATCCCACCACCCACTTGTCCACCATACACCTTTCTCACCTTCAAAAGGCCCACTTTAGCCCTTTCCCACCATTTCCTAACCCAATTGGGCTTATTTTAATATTATTTTATATTTAATATAATATTTTATATTATATTATAATATATTTATTATAAAATATGTATTTATAAACCCAATTAACCATAGTCGTCCGATCCAATCTAATCTCCACCGTCCATCTTCATTAATCCATGCCACATCTAAAGTGTAATCTCAGCCTTAGGATCTGATTTAATCTTAGCCACACGATTAAAAGTGTAAGGCTAAAACCCTAAGAAAACCCTAGGTTGGATTATAAGTAAGGGCATTTGCAAATGCCCAAACCCTGGAATGCTCATGCCCTTGGAGATATTATTGGAGAAGTCCATGTGAAGCTGAAGGATTACAGAGCCATTGAAGATCCAAACCCTAGCTAGTTGTAGGACTTCCAGTCATTCCAACCATCCCATATCCATCTTCCATTGCCATCATAATCTCCCTCCATCCATATTATGCCACCACCATCATCCCCCATCCGTTGTATCCTTCACATTCCTATGATCAGCTTATGCAGATTTAACCCTCACCTACAGGTGCTCTCCAAATATTTTCAAGATCACTACAGAGCTTTCCAAGATCATTTTAGAGCTTTCTAGGTGCACGCCAGATCTTGCTGTATCACAGGTTCATTCCAGAGCCTGCAAAGCTCATGCTAGAGCCTATTAAGTGCACGCTCAAGCCTACCGTAAGAATCAAAGCATGAACTAGAATCTATTGCATCAAGTCATCTGCCATCAAATCTACAATAATGAAGTAAAATATCACCATGAGCAAGGTAAATCATTATTGTGTTATTCTATTACATGATCTATAGATTTTCATATGCCATTTGATCTATTGTTATCTAGGGTTTACTGATATATGAGGGTCTCATGTTGTGGAGCCCTCACAGGTATTATTAATCTCTTTATTTTTGTGCATATGCAGATATACAAATTCTATCTATTTTTGTGTTGAGTGTATATTTTTCCTAATTGAAAAATACCACCACATGTAGAGTATTGAATAGAAAACTCTCTCTTGAAAAGAAACCAAATGACAAATATTCAACTTCTCCAAGGTTCTGGTAAAATATCTAAAATATTACAATAATTCTAGAAATAATTCAATGATGCATGTGACCATAAACAAGGGGCCTTTGCTGGTTCTAAACAATGCTTAGTGATTGAAATATCTAACTAAAAATCCAGTGTAAAATAAAAGCAGTTATTTTTTAGGGTTTTTTAAATTGATGCTACCTTGAATCCTTGTTAGTAAAGTATTTTATCTTTACTTAAAAGGTTTCAAATGATAAAATGTGGAATTGTCCACTTCATTTTAATTTTATTTCCTTTAAGATGAAGTAAGTTTTATATAGTTGGGTTCATTTTATCTTCCTTATGTTGATGCCACTACCCTAATAGTAGTTAGTAGAAGTTAGCGTGTTAGCAATGTTAGAAAAATTAGCTTTCATTTCTTATCTTAATTTAATGTGAAATAGCAGGTTAGTATCCCTCCTAAACCATGTGTTTTATATGAAAGCTTAGATTAATGAATTTTGGAGGTGCAAAAATTATGGAAAATGACTAGAATGGAAATAACTTGAAAGCTTAACAATTATGGAAATGGACCAGAATAGAAATGAAACTAAAAGGAAATTAGCAAAAATTTTGGAAAAGGACCAGAATGGAAATAAAAGAAACTGAAATTTTGGATGGACCAGAATGAAATGATTGAATGCTTGAAATAAAATTAACTTAACAAAAATGAATAATAAATAATGCAGATTTGGTTAGCTAAAAAATTCAAATTTTGAATTAGTTTAGCAAGTTCCTCCTTGCAAAATATGAAGTTATGAGATAATCATAAAACAACCTGAAGTAATGGACCTGCAACATAAGCACAATACCATTAAATCAAGTGCAAAACTCAAAGGAAATAATAGAGAAACTACATCATCTTGACCTTCGCCTATTGCAACCCATTTCATGGCATAAGACAATGGATAGAAGTCACTAAAATGCAGAAATGATAACACACTAAAAACATTAGTTTTATGATTACAAACCCTCCTTTTGATTTTGCTCACAAAAGTTTGCTACCCTCTCAAAATATGAAAATTCTCTTTCTTATTGCTTTTCGGAATGTTACATCATTTCCAGCCCCTCCTAAACAGGTAGGATAGCAAGGTATAAATAATGCCTAGAAGTCCTTTCACTTCAAATTCTTTCACAATTAATATAATAAATGGATATAAGAAAATAATCCATCATCATTTTATGTGATTTAATACAATAAAATAACACTTCTAAACATTATTTTAAACAATAATAAAACCAAAAACATAATCTTACGTAACTCCTTATGTCTCCCCTTTCTCTTATCACATAGGAATTTTACCCAAGAACACCCCTTTACACCCATCAAAATGAATAATAAAAAACATTTAACTATACCTTATAACCCCTATGATTTAGGCCTCCTTTGAAACATTGAATATAATCAAACAACATTCACATTAAAATAACCCCTATGGTTTTAGGCCAATATCATTCAGTGAGATTTTTGTTGTGCTCTTCGAAACCAATGCCTGATGGTATCTCTTCGAAGCCATACAAAACATGCCCAAGGATTGGTATGACGTCCCTCATCCTGGGCACTTTGGTTTCCATATAACCCAGTGAGGCCATCACACCATCGATGTAGCCATGGCACTATCAACACCACGTCGTGGTGCTACAATAGATGCAACCATGGTGTTGTCAAAGCAATGTCGCCATGGTGTTATGTTTGATCGTAGCCATGACATTGTCAACACCATGTTAGGGGGCTACCATCAACATAGCCATGGTGATGTCAACCCTTCACCATGGTGCTGCCAAAAATCATAGCCATGGAACTGTCAACACCATGTCAGGGGGCTACCATCAACGCAACCATGAAATTTTCAACCCTTTTCCATGGTTTTTGAGCTCCTTGCTCTCGCACTCACGCTGCACAATACCAACAAAAAACTTTCCATGCTCTTGAGGTAGACATTTATCTCCATAGATTAAGGTTATG